>JAODUH010047949.1:0-13496 GCA_027564835.1 Typhlichthys subterraneus
CCCCCCCCCCCCCCCCCCCCCCCCCCCCCCCCCCCCCCCCCCCCCCCCCCCCCCCCCCCCCCCCCCCCCCCCATAGTGTAAAAACATTTACAGTAATAAATGAGAGGGCATCAAACATTCCCCCACACACACATTCAAACACACACTCACAGAACACACTGACTTGTGTGCACTGATCTCTGACATTGACAATGTGGACTTACTGTAATTACCTCTAATGGGTATAATGAGAACTTCTACTACTGCAGTGTTTTGCTGACTGTAACGCATTGTTGTACTACTGAGTACTGACAAATGCACTCCTAACACACACATACACACTCACAGGCACATGCACACGCACACACACACACTGATATCGAGTGCCTCCAGTACACATGGGGACTCCCAATAAGCCCTGAAAGTAAAAAGTGGTTGATGCTATATGTAGCATACAAGCTAGTACAGTAAACAGCCTTGTATAAAGCCACAATGTACAGTAACATAATGTAACACACAGTATTATGTGTAGGCCTGGTCTACTACTGAAGGTCTAGTCGTAATAATAACTGCGTATGCGTCGGCAAAAGTTTAACCTTGGTCTCAACAGACCATAACACATTTTCCGTCCGTTAAAAAGCCGAAGATCAAGAGGAAGTTCATTTTTCAGCACGACAACGACCCAAAGCACACTTCCAAATCCACAAAAGCATGGCTTCACCAGAAGATGTTTAACGTTTTTGGAATGGCCCGGCCAGAGCCTGGCTCCTGTCTCCTGGACTGTCCCTCTGTCTCTCTGCCTGCACTTCCCCTCCCAGCCTGTGGATGTCCTCGCTGTCTCCCCTGCTCCATGTGTGTTTGCCTCACCTGTCCTTAATTTGTAATCACCCCTTCATGTGTTAAATACCCTGTTTTCTGTCTGCCCTGGGCTGGATCATTTGTCTATATTACTTTGTCTAGTTGTGTCTGTGTTTTGAGTTCTGTTCTGCAAACCCAGTCATCATTAAACCATCATACCAACAACATCCTGCACTTGGGTCCTCACTACCACTACCACTACCTCCGGATGTGACAACCTGAATCCAATTGAACATTTGTGGGGTGATCTGAAGAGTGCTGTGCACAGGCGATGTCCTTGCAATCTGACAGATTTGGAGCACTTTTGCAAAGAAAAATATTGCCTTATTAAGATGTGCCATGTTAAAAGACTCCTACCCAAAAAGACTGAATGCTGTAATAAAATCAAAAGGTGCTTCAACAAAGTATTAGTTTAAGTGTGTGCACACTTACGCAAACAGGTTATTGTAAGGTTTTCATTTTTCAGTTTAAGATTAATTTCTTTAGATGGCAATATAACAGATAATGTAATGTGTTGTTGACCAGTATTGTTTCTTGTTAGTCCATGGTAAACATTGCAGTCCTATCCCATCACTTAATTTATAGTATTATAGCTTAACACATATTACACAAAAAACTCAAGCATTGTACGGACTTAAAAGTTGAGACTTGTTGCTCAGAGTTTGACCCGCTCAGCTACAATAATTGCCCAATCTCTGGAAAGCTGTATCTTAGATCACTTCTGTGTCCACATAGGGGAAGACGTGTCTTCCTATATCGCCAGCGACAATCGGAAAGTAAATTGAGGGCAAACATGGACTGCATTAAAGATTTAGGATGGAATGTTTCATCTGTAAATAGCAGGAACATTGGTTGCCTATCCTACTATATGATCACGGGTGAGTGACACACACACACACACGCACACACACACACACACACACATTCAAACAATCCTTTATCTTAAACTTAAACCATAAGTGCTGTAGCCTATTACAATGCATACAGTACGTTACCAAGATGTTTATTTTGATCGCAGTGAAATGGCATGGTTCTGAGTGCTTACAGAAAAAAAGCTCTTCTTTGTGGAGTAAGGGAGCGATGAGGAGAAATAAAGTGCACATTTAACAAGTAAAGAAAAAATAAATGGGAATAATTAAGTTTTAGTTATTGGCAATTTTGTTAAAAAAAAATACAACCACATATCTATACAGGAGTGCACAGAAAGATGGTCGCACACACACTTATGAGCAGTGCACCAAACATACGCACCCACACACACACATGCACGCACACACACACACATGCACCCGCACACACACACATGCACGTGCGCGCACACACACACACACACACACACAATTAGTGACCCCTAGTCAATAACACATTTTATTATGTCCTTGTTGTTGTTAGGACCAACAAGTCTAAACTTGACTGCCAGGTGGGAAAAGATTCTATTCCAAATGTGAAAGCAGAAGCCCTGCATGTGTGTGTGTGCGTGCACGTGTGCGTTCATGCATGCGTGTGTAATAACATAATGTTGCTTTACCAGGTCACTGGTGACGAGGCCTTAACAAAAATATAAAGGTGTTGAACGAGTGAATACGTGGTTCGCAGCTCGTGCACAGGTGGGGCATCAACCTCCGGACATACACACACACACATATATGGACATGCACGCACACGCACACGCCCACACACATACACACACACGTTGCACAATTATCCGATAAACGTCCCAGTCGGAAACTTCCTGCTTGTCATCATTTCTTCGTCGCTACACACTAGCGCACACACGGAAAACACTCGAAGCTGCAGCCAGACTTTGCTGTGACAGCAATACTGAATTCATTCATAGAGATGCCTTATGCAGTATAAGAATACTGTGGGTCAGCCTTACCGTGGCTACAGGAGATGTTAACACATAAAGGATCGTCAACTTAAGAAGAATGTATTGTAATTCACCAGAGACCTGGGTGTCACCGCAGGAGGCAGGACATCCTTGCCTGAGCACTGTTTGGACTGTACAGTGTGCTAGAGAAGGATTACTCTCTTTCTCGCTGAACCCATGCAAGTCTTTTCTTTTCTATTCGTAAATTTAGGAAGCTGTATTTTTATAGCCAGTTTGAATACATTGCACAATTGCACATTTGTTAAGAGACATGCCTGAGTTAATGAACACTGCCGTTACTGTAGGTGAACATGAGTATCCAGTATAATAGCCTTGCTATATTTCAGGAAAAAAATAGATGAACTTATCTTAACTTAAAGCTCTTAAAGCTCAAAGTATTTTTCCCAGTGCATTTACACACAGATGAAGTAAATGCTGCCTAGGCTGACCAACAAGCAAGCAACAATCACATCTTCTCTAATCAGGGCAGATGGCTTAATAGACACTAAAGAAAACACAGGATCGGGTGGTTTAGTCAAATCAAGGCCATGTTACGTCCCAGTACAGAAGCACCCTTTCACCAACTAGTTTCTAACAATCCCCTCATCACTGAGTAATACTGTTCTGAGCCATGACAATTCCATAATTAATAATTCACTGTGCATTACAAATGACCTTCTGTCCCTCCATTCCAATACATTGAGGGATGAGCAATGATTGAACTCTGACAACACAAGCGAAGTCTAAATCTTCTTCCTGTTGATTCTGTTTTGCAGTTAAACTATATTTGACAGTATTTGACTAAAGACAATATAGGGCTACTGTGAATGTACTGTACATGCACACACGGTGCCTCAGTACAGTAGTTTTCACATCACTGTATTTGACACTTTCACTCTGATATAAATAGCGTTGAATGGTTTGTTCCTCAATCTACTGTACCTATTTTTAGCCCTGCACCACTAATCCGATCACCTCAAAACGCACATTAAAACAAAGGTTCTGAAGAGGCATTTTTCTGAAGAGCTCAGCAACAAATGTTGGCTTGGAGTGGTTTGTATATGGAAGGACCTTGACAGCTATGTGTCTTACCGTTTCTTGCCATCAGTGTAGCTGCCAGCTCTCGCATCAATGCAGTAATCAAATAAGAGGCCAGTGTGAATCAGTAAAGCTGACAACCGGATTCACACAGGACCTGATCACCTTAAAAGAAGACCATAACAACCTCACATTGGGTCAGAATGTGTAAACTATAAGCCAGTGCATTCACATTATAGGGAACAATGTGCAATCTGTTTGGGCTTTATAAACACTTCATGGCCATGTTTCTTTCTGAATACTGCTGTGTGGTTAAAGAAACACCCAATAACCATAAACTGGATTGTGGAATTGTAAAATAAGTAAAAAAAAAATGTTTAAGGAGATCACCTGACACATGAGCTATGGACTCCTGGCCATTCAACGGCACATGCATGAGAGAAATGGGTTGATAAAAGCTTAGCTCATTCATGATTGAATATAACAGAGGTATTTCACAAAATCATCATTTTGGAAAATAAACATGCCATTAGCGATATGAGCAGATATTGGAGACAAAGTAATTTGATAAGTTTGAAGCTGATGTCGTCTCAGCCTAATTATATCTCATTTCAGCTACATTCTCAGTGAATGAAGTGGAGTACAATATGTTTCAAGCTGTGCATGCAGTTCTTCATGATGTTGCTGTGTTTATGTCTGTCCAAACCGGACTAATTGTGCATCAATTCCCATATTAAAGACATATTTCTCCTCTCTAGACTAGCTTGTTTTCCACATTAAATGTCAAGTCGACACAAATGCATTAATCACATCTTACGTTCAGATATACTGACCTTAGAGGGAAGTACGCCTACGTGAGCTAAGACTTTGGTTATGTTGTTGCAAACAGAAAATACAGAACATGTAACCAAAAATATATCACAATTAGACCAAACTAGATTTCTGGATGAATCAAATTAATTTGGTGTGACACACATAACTGTGTGTGTCAGAAAACCTTGATGGGCTCCTGTCTTTTAAATGACCTGTCTTATTTCATATCTATTTCTTATTTAAGTTAAAGCACTATCATTGATGGGAGTGTTCTCTCTCTCTCACAAATGGACCATATGTCTGCAGCGTTATGCGGCTATTCGGAATTTTTCCTAATCAAGGACTTTCACTAGCCTTGGCTGTTGTCTTCCATGTCAATTAATCATTATTTCAAAGCCTCATTGTTTTTAGATATTGTATGTCTGCCCGCATTGATTCATGTTGTCTGCATGCATCGATACGGTTAGTCACCATATACCAACATTATTTTTCACTTTTCAAAAAGACTGCTGATTCGGTGAGCTGGAAAACACATACTGTAACCGCATCAACAAAATCTCAAATTACTGTGGAGACATGGGATTAGACCTTTAGACGTTAACATTAGACCTTTTCCAGCCGCTGTGTGTGAGCTTTGGAGGGCATCGCTCGGACGTCCAACCGCATCAACCAGACTCTTGGCACAGAAAAGACGATCCTGACCGACTAAAAGGATCAGATTTAACTGACAAGTCGCTTTGGAGCAGGCCAAGGGGAGCCGACGTTGCCGTCGTAGGGAAAAGTGATACAGCCCGTGAGAAGAATTGGCAAATAATGCGCACCACAGACAGATAAGAGGAAAGATAAGTAGCCAACTCCCCTTGGACGCTGAGGAGAATTTGACAGTTGGTGAAGTACAAACCGCCTAGAATTCTCTGGACTCAACCGCCGTCTGTTCATCTGGACTGCTGCAGGAGTTTACTTTCACAGCATTTAACAGAAGCTTTTATCCGAAGTGACTTACAATCAGGTGGCAATAGCAGGTCATACCTAAGCAAATGCGGAATGCAGTCAGCCGCTATACCATTTTATTCTTATAACTAAGTAATGAAGAGGCATGACAAAGACAGCTCTTACTCTCCCCACACTCTAACACTGAAAGGATGACAGACAGGTGACCAGGAAAAGCCCCAGGAGGGGTTGATAGCTCTGTCAAATGAACCCATGAGGGGGTTGATTAACGACGCTAAATGTCAACGAAAACACATTAAACACAAATAAATCCGCAGGCTGCCTAAAGACAATTGACAAAAGTCAATATTACAAACGTCCCACAATACCATAAAGGGTGACAAGAACATGACATCACACTGTAACATCAATTATGGCGCAAGCAACCATACAAGATGTGTGGTTGCTTGATGCACAACAAACTTTTTGTCAGTCCTGAGAAGGTGAAGAAGCCTTCCTCTGACAACCTCAATTAATCTGTTTAGTCATTCATGTGCTGACATCTCACAAGGGATGGTTTCACCTCTGGTGTATCTATCAGTATCACTGTTGTGTGCCAGTGAAATAAGAGCTTCAAACAGTGTTTGCCTCTGCTAAATAAATGACAACCTGGCTAAAACACGTCCATCGTCTCACACTTGAAGGGCCAAGCACTTTCCAGGACTCTCCAGGAAAACATTTGACTCTTTGCTTAATTGACCCACAGAATTGAACAAACAATGTTTCCTGGGTGTTTCTCTTTCACACAGTTCTCAACCTATAAGATCGCAGTTCCGCCACCACCACCAACCCCACCAACCCCACCAGACTCCTTTTCTGTTGTAGAGAAGCTGCTCTTCTGTCTTCTGACAAAACAAAAGGCCTGCCTGTTCTCCCTTCCATGCCAACGCTATATTTAGCACTTCTAATATGAACAGAGCCAAGATGGTTATTAGCTTTTAATTCGGCTCACTCCAATTCCCAACACAGCCTGGATAGGTATGCAGAGTATAGGGCAGAGATGTCAGACACAGCTCGCGGGCAAACTCCAGTCGACCAAAACATATTGGATGACCCAAGATGTTTTGGGTGGTAAGGAAATATTTTCATTAAAAAAAAAGAAAAAAATTTAACAATTTATTACAACAAATAAAAACTAGGGCTGTCAGAAAACACTTTTACATATATATTTGTGATTATTAAATTGAAATTTTTTACTAGTTCAACAATAAGGATAAAATATGCCAGCTTTATGCACATTTTTGTATTTCATTTCCAAATAAAATAAATACAAACATTATTGCATAATACATAAAGTTTACACATCGTTATAAAAATATAACACTTGGAAAAAATAAATTTAGATACAATTTCGAATAGGTAAAAATACGCTACCAATTAATTACGTAAAGTGTGCGATTAGTTACGATTAATCGCAATGAAATTCTGACAGCCCTCATGTACGTACGTCAGCGAGGGCAACATAAAAGCGAGCGCAGCCAGACCGCATATAGATCGCATTTTACGTTGGATGTACTAAACTTGCGACTGATCAAATAATCAGCGCTTGGCACCGCCCTCTTAACTTTGAATAGACACAGTGACTAGTCTGTGTTCCAGCCATATCCATAAAGTTGCTGCCCCGAATGCAATGGAACAGCAGACTCAGAAAAAGATAAGTTTCAAGTGTAACGATCATGAAGTAGACCTATTTATAAATAGCCAATATATATGTATTGTCAGACCTAGAGATAACAGGGGCGTAATTCTACCCCAAAATAATTGTTTGGGTGACTATAATATTTAAATGAAAGAAGTGGAATAAATATTTATTTTAACCCCACACAAGCAATCAAATCCTTCAGCACGTCTCTCCATGGCCTGCGTTTTCGTCTTGCTCGAGATGAATCTTGCCGTTTTCTTTCTTCCTATGTTTCTTCCCCCGCTAACTAGGATAACAGGAGGAGAAAAGAGGAGGAGAATTTTCACAGTAAAAACGACTTGTGCTTTGCCTCACAGTTTCATATATTCAACATCGCTCTCTCCTTACGCATATCCTTCCATTTGTTTTTCGCAACACTCACAATCTCCCCTCAACCTTTCTATGAATGCATATGCCATGCATACTTGCCATTTTTAGGTGCAAAGTGCAATGGAATTACGCCTAAATGGGCGCTATAACACTTAAGTACATGAGGCCCTATGAACTATTTCCCTCCATTTAACGTAGGAAATATGTTGCTGCGGTGCTGTGTTGACAATTGTGAAGAAATGCTGTCGGAAAAAGATAAAAGTTCACTCATTGATTGGTATGTGTAGGCCTTATCTGATGATTTCAAATATTAAATCAGAAAGCAGCCTAATATCAATTTGTCAAATGTATTTTATCATAAAATAATTTGGCTCCCATGAGGTTACATTTGAACTAATCCGGCCTACTCCCAAATGACTTTGACACCTCTGGTATAGGGCAT
This sequence comes from Typhlichthys subterraneus, assembly GCA_027564835.1. Lineage (NCBI taxonomy): Eukaryota > Metazoa > Chordata > Actinopteri > Percopsiformes > Amblyopsidae > Typhlichthys > Typhlichthys subterraneus. Next base: position 8,002 of record JAODUH010047949.1, read on the forward strand.
CCGTGTAACTTACTGGCTATGAGCAGGTCGAGCTGGAAAGCTAATTGTCTTCCATGGTGTAAACACAGTGTGTCATCATCTTGTATATCATGAATGGAAAATCCAATTTGAGGCAATGTCCAATGTCACATTAACTATTTTATTACGGCAATGCGGAGTATCTCTGTGAGTGGGTGAGTGAATGGTTGCTGTTGTATTGATTTAATTTTACATAGTGAGTAGGTTATGTCAGATCAATTGATAAAGCAGGAAGGTCAGACAAGGAGGCTGATGGTGTAATGCGATATTCTGCTTTCATCTGTACGCAACAGTCTGACCCAGACCACTAAGTGCTCATCAATTACAATGTGCGCTAAAAGAAATTCTATATAGCGAGAGAGACTGATGGTTTCGATTTGTTTCTGTTTTGCCATAAACATTCCGACTCCAGCTAAACACATGGCGATGCAATGGCCTATCGTATTGTACACGTTAAAGTGAATAAAATGTGGATTGAGATCCGTTATGTTGTAGTGACATGGCTGTTTCATTACACACAAGCTACGTGGACACATCAAGCTATGCAAGGAGGGTTTGACGCAAATGTTGGGTAGTGAACTGTAAATTGGCACAAACTTAGGCGCCATTTCCCATGTTTAGATTAAGACTCTAATGAGAATAATGTATTGGGGCTCTTCTACTATGTCATTCTATAACAAAAGAACTGCAATAGCGATGGCAGCCAACAGGGATTGTTTGTGTGACCTTGTTCGAGTGCACCATCATCTGTATGATACTGCGAGAGCTGCGTATTCCAGTTAGATGGAAATAGCACTTGAAATCAGAATCAGAATCAGAAATACTTTATTAATCCCCTAGGGGAAATGTAAAGCGATATAGCGATAACGATAAAAAAATTTTAAAAAAACACAGACTAGGTACTGGGTTTTTGTTAGCCTCACCAGACAATCCTGATCTCGTGAGCTTCAGTTTGACTTTGTCGCGAGAATCACTCTGGAGAGCTTCAATTCCCTGCGACGAATCAGAGTAACAACTGAACAACTTACCAATCAGCGTCATACTGATAGCTACGGGTGTAGTTTAGGTGTGACGACAGCAAAAGCTACTTGAAAACAACTTGAAAACAACAATGTCTACTGTCAAAAATCAAGTATTTTTTGAAAGTTCGAACAGTGCAATAGCTTCCCAGATGTCACAACCCAAGTGGCGTGGCGTGCCTAACCTAACCTGACATGTCAGGTTAAGTTTTTGCGAGTACAGAAGAATTTTAAAACAGCTGCAAAAAGGTGACACAGGGGCAGATGAGTTTTGGCCCCACAATACTTTGTCAACTTGATTGGCTGTAGAGTCAGTTGGGTGGAGATACCATCATCTGTCTCTTTCATTTGCGCTTCTACTTGACAAGTCACCTGAGAATTTGATACCCCCTGTTGGATGAGCGGTGAATCACAGTGCATGTTCTCTAAACAAGTGGTTTTCAAAGTGGGGGCCGCCAGGGACCCAAGGAGAGCCTCAGCAAATTGGACAATTATGAGAGAAAATAAAAATAAATAATAATAAAATAATATAAACAATAACTTTACTGTACCCAGAAATACGCTTCTGGGTATTTCCGACAAGCTTACAGTGTACTGTATACACAGCAAACATGTTCTACATGAGTATGTGTACTGTATGTAGTGCCTCGTAAGACTCCATACTGTTTGAATACATATAACACTATTCCATTGTTGTGTGCATGGTCTTTGCCAGAAAAATACACATAATACTTACTCCTTATTTTTGCTATTTAATTAAAGCTCGCAGTTGTACACAATTGTTCTATGTTGGATACTGTATAAACCGCCATCTGTTTCAATGCAATTAGAGTCCTGCAAGACTGAAGGCTTTTTTCACCTGGTACACTTTATATGTTAACCATTAATACAAGTAATAATTCAGCACTCTGGTCTTTTGTAAATCATTTAATAGAACTCTGCATCAATTATTCATGAAACATTAAAACAATAGTGAACTTGCCGGGCCCACTGAGAGAGAGAGAACAAGAGATGGCGTGTTACACTGTCAACTGGGAGGTTGCCACAGAGGGTAATTAGTCAGCAAAAATGAGTTTCACTTTCACACTAGTCACAGGTAAAGTCAGGGACCTTGACTAGGATGAGCTGCTAAGGCGTAACCTCTGTTTGTCGCATTCATATACAGTATCCACTGTGATGCATCTATACATGTATACCCAGCATATAGCCATTGACGAATAAGATGTCACTTTTAATATAACAATTGCAAATTATCACCACTGGGTCTGAATCCACACAAACCGTCTGACGCTAAAAGGTCCAGCCTCAATTGTTGATACTGTATTACCTCACCGCTATACATCTTGCAGTTACAATTTATTGCTGCGGCACCCGACGGTTAACCTGGCATGCCAGATGGGTTGTCACAGAATCATCTGGAAGCCGTCCATTGAACTATTTTGGCAAAGGGCAGGCACAAATTAGTGTGACTGGATGAATAATATGTACAGTATGTCTGTCACCACCTATCACGGGCTTACATCACCCCTAAACCCACAGTGGTCATTACAACGCTGATTATTCCGAGCCACTGGTGGTTTTGTCCCAAGTGCAATGACTTGAGGCTTGTCTAATCCTCCCAGTGAAGTACAACTGGAGCTTGTGAGATCAGGATGGTATCACAAGGCTAACCTGATGTTAACCTGACAGACGCCAGATATCTGTGTCTGTTATGACACATTTATCTGGGGAGCCATCCATTGAAACTGTTGTAAAAGCCTGTAGCTAACAGTACGATGCTGATTGGCAAAACATTATGTTTACTGGCCTGAAACACAATGATTTCCAAACTCTCCAGACTGATTCTCGCAACAGTCAAACTGAAGCTCACGAGATCAGGATGGTCTCGCAAAGCTAACCTGATGTAGCTACATGCAGCAAAAGGTATTATCACAGAAATGCAGGCTTTATTTAAGATAATCGATTCACAGCTCCTCGTATAGTGGCTTTAAGAACCTCCATTAAAGTTCAGAGTAAGCCTCTGCATAAGATTTGGAAATGTTCCTTTTCACTAAAGGTTTCTTACAAAAGCGCTGTTTATTCTAGGGGTGTAACGGTTCGGTTCATATCGTGTTTTTTATTTAATTTAATTTTTTTGTGGTATAATCTGGGAATTCTTTCTGGCCTTGATTACATTCGTTCTGTAGAATAGTCTTTTTTCTATACTTTCTGCCACTAGATGGCACACTAGTACCAGCTTCTCAGCCAAACAAGAACACTGTTCCTGTTGCCGCCCACACATGGGCTAGCACCAGCACTAGGTAAACAAAGAAAAAAGATGAGATCGGATTACGTTACAACACCCCGCAATGTTCCACTATATAGAAACACAGAAAATTAAAAGTAATTGTTTGCTGCTATATTCATGTTTAAAATAGGCACTTTTTTAAAAATCAACTACTTGGAATACTATACTATATATTATAGTATTCCATAATATTCCATAGTATATACTACTATACTACTATAGTAGTATAGTACTATATATGCCTGTATTATACTATAATACAGGCAGACGAACGTACAGTTTGGAACCACATATTGACAATTCACAGTGGCCAGAGACTGAATTTAAAAGAAACTGGCAGTTTTGGACAATTGTCATACCTTGGCGGACATCATGAATATATTGACACACACGTCAGATAGGTTTTGTGAAAGAGCCACCTACAAGAAAGGTAACTGCTGCGTCATGCCTAACCCACACATGAAGATGACAATATTTGTGTGTGTGCGTCCTAAATTACACACACATGCATTTATGTTTCTAAATAAAGTGTGATATTTTTCCACATCGTTTGGTTTGAGTAAAGAAGCGAAGGCAATAGACTTGATGCCATAATCTGACATCGTAGTGACGGGAGTTTATTCCATGAATGAGAACACATGCATTCTATAAATCGCTTTGTATTGTGTTTTGACAACTATAAAAAGGCTTGGTTCTAATCTAGTTTTGAGCTAAATGTGAAATGAAAATTGCAGTTTAATTAAACAGGCTGGGCCTGTAGCAGGTTGGGTGTGTGTCTGTGTGTGCGGAAACCAAACCGTGGATGTTTGTATCGCCGTTTAGGTCTCGGTTTCAGAACCGTTACACCCCTAGTATATTCCCATAGTACCATCACCGTGGCACGGCCAGGACTCACTAACCCATCTTAATTATCTGCCCTACTTTCTCCAGCCTTCCTTTTCTTCTTTCCTCTCCACTAGCACCGATATGGCTGCAGGTTACAAGCAGAGCTTTAGGGAGAAGACAAACTCTTAACTCCAAACTGGCTGGATCATAACTGGTAACATATTATCGTAATGCTTACATGCTTACACGTAGACACTGATCCAGCATCAACTAAATGCTATTTCCTCCAGCAAAAGAGCACGTTTGTACAATTGATGAGTAAATAGTGCCAACATTTCATCTCCCTTTGCTAAAACCTTAATTTGTTGATTAAACCAATAAAAAAAGATGATACTGTGACATCAAGTCACGAGATGCAAGTCTTTCTTGCATCTCGTCTTTGAAAGACTGAAACAAGTTGACTATTGAAAGCCTCACAAAGCATGATGTTTGGCCTTGGACGTGATGACTCGTGACTGTGTTGCTTAGAGCAGAAGACTGTTGAGTAGACAATAAAATACATTAAATAGTGGGTCATTAGAAGACTTTCTCAACATCACATCAAAGGTACAGTAAGCTGTAAAGGTGTGTGATGAGCAACTATAACTCACCAAAATATAAAATATATAAAACATATGTTCTGTGATTTCTGTGTTAGTTTTCATTTTGTTGCATATTTATCTTATTTCATATATTTGTTTTGTGTGGGTGATGTCCATCATGGCCATTATGTAACCTTGTGGCCGGAGCGTTAATGTGACTATGGTATGTGACTGTCTGCCACTTTGTCACACTAAGCACATCAGCATCTCAGACCACACCACATGTTACGTGAGCCACACACACACTATGAAAACAAAAAGAACCTTGTATTCCAACACACACAGAGGTAGTGTGATAGCATTCTCTGGTCAGGGCAACATAACTCCACTGTGTGTTTGAGTGTTAACATAGAAACCTGTTTGCTGACTAGTTAGCTGTAGGCTAACACTGGTTAGGACAGTGGAAACACTACAGGCTGATCAGTGTGCAGAGCAGCTAGTCTGCTTTGGAGTCACTTGGTGTCCTGCTGTTGTGTCCTGCAGTCTAACTCTGTCAAGTGTGTCTGTGTGCACGTGAAGGTGTGTGCACGTGAAGGCGATGGGCTCAAGTGTGTATGTGTGCACGTGAAGGCAATCGGTTTAAGTGTGTTTGTGTGCACGTGAAGGCGATGGGCTCAAGTGTGTCTGCGTGCACGTGAAGGCGATGGGCTCAAGTGTGTATGTGTGCACGTGAAGGCAATCGGTTTAAGTGTGTTTGTGTGCACG
>JAODUH010047959.1:0-19488 GCA_027564835.1 Typhlichthys subterraneus
GATCCCCCAGTCAGAGCTTTCCAATGTGGCTTGGGAAAGGGAGGTTTGGGGTCCCCTGCTGGAGCTGCTGCCCCCGTCACCCGACTCCGGATAAGCGGATGGATAAATGTGTCCTGCTTTGACTGTGCCTTTTAATTTACTGTTACATGTTATTGCTGTTCATATAATTTTATCATGTATTTACAGGAAAAAAAAATAGCAGTCAAACAACCTCTGTAGAGCTGGAGGGCCATTCTCCAGCATGTTTGAGATGTCTCACTGCTCCAACACACCTGATTCACATGAGTGGGTTGTTAGAAGCCTGATAATGAGCCATTCATTTGTAACAGGTGTGTTGGAGCATCTAAAGCAGGCCTGGGCAAAGAGAGGCCTGGGGGCCGGACCTTTGAGATATTCTACCCGGCCCGCCCGGTACATCAAACATTTGAAAAATAATACAACATAAAATTACTTGACAAGCTCTGCAGAATGTTACTTTATTTTTCTGCCAAATGCCGTAAATGTAAATGTATTTACTGCTGCATAAAAAAATAGAATAGAGTTAACTGTTATATTTGATTATGAAAATGGTGCATAGGAATACCATAAATATGCATAAATATGAAAGTTAACAAAGTTAGCGGTTTTGTTTTCTACTTTAAAATGTTTTAGCATGTTGGTTAACAAAGTTGTGGCCTGTGAAGTTCTCTGACATTTTCAATGTGGCCCTCAAGTAAAAATAATTGCCCACTCCTGATCTAAAGCATGCAGGACAGTGGCTCTCCAGGACCAGGATTCCCCACCCCTGTGTCATACTTACAGTTTTAACTGTATAGGCATACAGTAAGCATCACAGCTATATAAACAAATCATCAGATGATTTGTAATGTCTTGTTGTCTTGCGTGTGAAATGACTCGGAGGTAAAAAAATAAACACTTTGGCATTTGAAATACAGTACTGTTTCATTTCAGAGTACCAAATATATCTGTCCAGAAAAGAAGAAGAAAAAAGACAGCATCCATTACTAATCATGCTGTGCAGTGTCTTCAGAAAAGCTCTCAAAGGTTAAGAAGAGAAGCAGAGACGAAGGGGTGCATATTAGGAGTCAGTGCCGTGAGTGTTGTGGGCTGGCCTGCTCTGCCACTATAGTGGCCCAGGTCTCGGCTCTAGGTGCTCTCTGAGTTGGTAGAATGGGCTTGTTTGAGTGAGCACACCATTAAAACTGGACTGCAATCTGACAATTCATTGCTTTCACACTCCCTGAGGCAGGACACACACACACACACACACGCACACACACAACCACAAAAATACAGACAGAAAGACATGCAAATACATCAAATTGAGATGCAGAGAAGTAAACGCTCCAACACTGGAACACAATTGAACACACAGACCTCCAAGTATGTGCACACACAACCGCACGAGCGAACGCCTTTATTATATAGTTCTATGGAACACGCACACACACGCACACACACGCACACACACGCACACACACGCACACACACACATACACAGACATGATCTAAAAAGCCTAGTGTGCATGTCCGGGCTGATTAAAAATATATTCAAAGAAAAAAAGAGTTAAAGGTCATATTACAATGTGCTATTGTGCTGGAAAGAGAGACAGAAAGACATGAAGTGGAGATAAGGCAGCACTCGGAACCTGCATGGGCAGTAAGCACCATATCCTGAGGTAAAATAGACAAACGTACAGAAATACAGGAAGAAAAACAAACAAAGAAAATAAAATTTAAATGACAATTTATAGAGACAACATACTGGCGGGAAACCGTAGAAAAACAACAAACAAAACAAACAAATAGAAGCGCTGCCACGGTGTTTCACCTAATGAAAGACAGTGTTGTAGGACATACTGATGTGGCGGGGAGATGGACAAACATGATGAAGGTAGTAGTAGAGAGCAAGCCAGGTTGCACCCTTCTGCTTGCTGGCTTACCCGAATGAGAAAGCACTAGAGCAGCGCAAACAATTGATTGCACTGTGTGGAAGGGAGATGCTCTCTCTCTCTCTCTCTCTCTCTCTCTCTCTCTCTTTAGGGCTGTCAACGTTAATACATTTAATGCATGCGATTAATCAAACATTTTCAAAGTGTTTTTTTTTTTTTTTTTTTACGCATTTTTATCATTTGATCAACATCTTTCCATTATCAGTGTGGGTTGTTACCTAACTATGTGTGATAAGGTCACGGCCTAGACTGTACCAGTAGATCACGGCGGTACTATAAAAGAGGAGATAGCATGTGCTTTGCTATAAAAAGCTTGTATGAACTATGAACCATCTGGTTGTGTTCCCTGTCGGCACACAGACACAACATTATTAACACCACATAGACACCACATAATTTAGTATACAGCCTGTATACTGTACTGTAGCTATCAATATGACGCCGATTGGCAAGTTCAGTACTCGGACACATTCGCAATGATTTCTAGGCTTTACAGACTGATTCTCATGGCGAAGTTAAACTGAACCCTCGCAAGGCTAAAATAATGTATGCAGTTCATATGGATGCCTCAACAAACTTTGAGATTGTTTTTGTACTATTTTAAACTAAAATGTTATTGTAAGTTTTTTAATTTTCATTTGTCACCCTCGGATTTTCAAATTAATTGTTCACATTATAGGTCACATTAAAGGTGGGAAAGGTTCTGAAATTTGTTATCTTTGTCTCATTATTTTACATCACAAAAAACTGGCATTTTAACAGGGATGTGTATACATTTTATATCCACTGTGTATATGTGTATATATATATATATAACATAGTTTCCTTGACAATTATAAAATTATAATAGATGACAGCTTAACTTTGTCTTGAGACTGTATAGAGTGTTACTCAAGTTGAGACCTTGCCTGCAGTCAGTAACACACTTACCCAGATACGGCAACACAAAATGCATTTTTAGCATGCAATTTTTCATGTCTAACAGATGTTTATTATGTTATACTGTATAACTTATTTCATCCCTTGTTATATGTTATTTCAGCACCACTACAGTAAATGAAAACAACTACCTCCTTCTGTGAGAAAATAATTATTGTCCATAATAAATAAATAAACAAATATTAACAGTGCTTGTAATTCATATTACAAACTTGCACAGTTAACCTTACTAATATCCAGAATATTGGGTGCTGCATTTTCCCATGACAACACCAACTGTATTTATAGCTTTGTGTATCTTACTAAACACTGCACAGTCATTTAGTGAACTGGGTCTGATGTCATCAGTCGGTGGCTGTTTCTCAATATGCGTTCTTTTCTGTTCTTGCGGACTTGTGAAACGTCATCAATCACAGCCAAGTACCCTTCCAATTCACAAGTTCGCATCTAACCAAGAACGGATAAAATACCAGGAAATGTTCTCGATTCACGGTTTTTACCAAGAATGCATCCAGTGGTGACTTGTGTGTGAACTTGTCCGCGGAATATGCCAGAAAGCATTTCAAATCAACAAGCGGCAATGGCAGTAGAGAAAACACACAACAATACTGGCTATACTTTTCTAAATACTACTGTTATTGTGTCACAAAATGCTGTTTGAAGGGTTTTTGAAGCAGAATATACATGTTATAACTTCAAATCTGTGGTCGATTTATCAAGATGGAGTCTAGTTAAAATTTTGCTAAAAAGATTTCGTAGATGTGAGGTCCAGCTAACAGACCAGGACAGCCATGATACCCCGTCGGCTCTCAAGCATTCAGTGTTGTCTTCACTAGGTATTGCGCAATAGCCTTGAACGATAGCCAATAATATGCATCTCAATCTAGATATGTCCTCGCATTCTTGCAAGACCATTCTCAGGACACTTTGCAAGAACGTACCTCTCAAGAACGTGTAGCTAGTGTTCTTTGAGAATTGAGAAACAGCCAGTGTGTCCTCAGAGTGCTCAGGTGTTTGGCAGGTTGTAGTGACAATATGTCCGGTAAATAACATATGCCAAATTCCTTCACATCCTAATTCAATGGGGTAAACTATTGCTTTGTTTAACAGACAGGCGGTGGGATATTTCGGCAAACCGATACAGTAAACATGGCAGCAAAGTAGAAAACCAATATTTTTAATTATGCTTCAGTGCTGTTGGATAATAATCAGTCCTTCTGGTCAGGTTTGATGTAGCTCACCTGTGCTAGCAAATAACAAAGCAAAGAGTTATGACAATCTGGCTTGCCCTGTGCACTCAGTATGACAAGAACACACACCCTCAACCAAAAACATTCACTGTGTCACCTCAGTGATTTGGAGTGTTTTGGCAGGGCAGAAGAGCCTAGTGTTTGGCTCATTCATCTCTACCCTAATTAACAGCTGCCAAGTGCCAACTATAGCTAAACCTGCCCTCTGGCAGCTAATCTGCCATACTACCTGGGATATATTCAAATAGATTTGGATGTGTCAAATGAGAAACCTTTCATTTATGTCATGTGCTCGTTCTGAATAATAATAACAATACAAGAAAGCTATTGTTGTGCTGTTGCATATTTTATGACAAACCAATACTTTGATATTGTTGTTTTAGTATTCTAGTGTTAAACTCTTATCTGTAGTAACCTTTGCTTTGATGCCCTTCTGTTTTTACCCTTTAGACAGAATGTATGTTATGACCTCATGCTTTTATTTGACAGTGAAAACTAGTTTTGAGGACTGTTTTTATTTTATTAAGTTTATTATTACTTTGAAGCTGACATTTAATAAATAATAATATATTAGTCATGTGATGGTGTAACTTTAAATGTTCCAGATAAGTGTTTAATGTGCTATTCATTTCTGTAATTTTTCAAAAACATAATATAATATTCCTCCAACAGTGACTGTAATCAGTTTAGCAAAAATCAAGTTGTTTTTGAGGAACAATTAATGTGAGTGGCGGATTAATGTTAATGTGAATGCTACTTCAAACAAGGGATTAAAGGCAGGGTTAGTGATTCTTGAGAACACTTGCTAACTTGGAGCTCAAATCAAAACTATATTCCTGCACAGCGCCGTGCCACATATTGAAATGCATTTTGAAGCAAAGCGTAGTACTACGGTTTTGTTGTTGTCAGCGATGTTCACCACTTTGTTTAAGTTCCTACTTACGGAGCCAGGGCTGTGTAGAAGTACCGGATTCTTACAAATATCTTACAATAGCTGACTATTCCTTTACTTTCTTGTGATTGCTAGTGTAATTACTTACAGTAATACAGTATTGAGTTAAAGGTGAGGTCTGCAATTGTAAGTTAATATACTGTACTTTTTTTCAAATTCTGTGACTATCTCAACACTGTCCGCTAGCTGACTATGCATGCGTGCAAGCTGAAAGAAATCGGGTGTTTGTAAATGGGAGCACAAACAAAGTGGTCCCGAGTCAGGACAGCATCACAAAACACTATTGCATCCTTTGCATGTCATGTCCAAATTGGGGGCCGGAGCACTTAAACACTGCATGTACTATATACAATCGGCAGTCAAATCTGATAAAAGCATCTTACAACTTCTGGTGACTTTGCTCCAAAAATAAGGTTTAAAAAGTGAAATATTTTCCACATAGGTTTAACTTCTATTATACTATAACCGTTGGCTTGCATCAGTGCAACCACATGATTGGTTAAATAGGTTCATGCTTGTTACAGAGCAGACAATTGGTTCAAGTGGCATGTTTCCTCTATATACTGTAGTGTCGCTGCTTTAACATGGTGCTTATGTACTAGTTAGGATACTAACCTATACAGGAAGGAAGTAGTTTGTCCCAGACACGCCTGTCTCCACTGAGGCAGGTGAGTGTGCTGCTGCCATGGAGACTGTATCCAGGGTTACAGGAGTACAGGACAAACGTGTTGGCAAAATGGCCATCGTCCTGGATCTTGTAGCCATAACTAGGTACGCCTGGTTCCTCACATCTGACAAGGTCAAAACCTATAAACAGACAGACATATACTGTGTATATATATAGATATATAGATATACAGATATCAAATGTGAGAAAATCTCACCAAGCACATGCAGAAAAATGAGGTCAGTGTCTCCATGCAGTTATCCACTGTTGCATAAATGAACAGGGTGACTCAGAACAGTTTTAGCCAAAAGCACATAATGTCATCATGTGCCTCTCTGGAGGACGAATTAACACTTAATGATGTGAATCACGTTACACACAATAATGTTTGAATCTACTTCTGCATGTGACACATATGCCAAGCAAGACGCTTAAAAAAACAGCAAAACGCAATATAGCCTTCACCGCTTTCTTTCTCATTTGGCACGAATAGACCTGGCGAATGTTTCATCATCATCATTAACATGGTTTTGTGAAATCACTTCCCACTTGGTCTAAACAGATCTGTTACGCATCCCCCATGACTTCATTTCAGCAAATCAGTGTTTGTGTTGTTGTTTTTTTTTTTTTTTTTTATTCCCATATGTCCTCTGCTATTTCTTTTATGTGATTTTCTGATTGATGTGTCCAGTCTACATAGAATGTGAATAAAATGCCAAACAATTCAACTTCTGTATCGAGTTCTTTGCATCCTGCAGAAACATGAGTAAAGTCCAACGCTTTCATTTCAATCGGGAGTGCTTACCAATACATGTACATGCACACGTGCATGAAAACACACACACATATTAACAAACAGACCTGCATGCACCCCAACACACGAGCGGAATGAGAGAAAATGAGTGTTGCGCTCCGTCATGTCAACAGGGAAATGACCTCCCACCTCCAAGCCAGCGGTACAAAACAGTATGAGGACTTTGTAGTCACCAGACCCTGAACTGCCCAGGTGAAACCATCAACTAAGCAGTTTATCCACCATTCATGTGACTCTCTGTAGAGCTGACACCGTGGACCTACCAGGTCAGACACTGCCCATCTAATATCTACACACACGTGTGTCTCAAGTAGCTCTGCATATATCCTCTACAGTTTACCCGTCCGTCCTTCCGTCTGTCCGTGGCAGCAGAACAGATGGGCAGCTTATCCCTGTTAACCCTATTTCTGGGTTATTGGCTAAAACTGATGAGGGAGGAATTTATTGATTTTAAAAGGGGGCCAGAGGATGCCTATAATTACAGATGGATTTCTTAAGGTGTGCTTTTTAGGAATGCACCCCGTCCCCGCTCGGTTAGGTGTTTTTCTCTGCTCTTTCAACAGTTCATCAAGCCGGCCACTGCAGCAGCGCATAGTGAGTGTGTGTGTGTGTGTGTGTGTGTGGGTCGCCATCTCTTGTGACCTGCAGATTAAAGACCTGCAGATTAACGACTGTCTAATCTTTTAACCGACTTGGAAAACCTTCATCCATTTGTCTATACCCACCCATCCATCCATCCACACATTGACCCCGATTCCTCCATCTGCTTATCAGTTCAGATGTGTTTCTCTCACCTATTTAAATTGATAAATGGTCGTCTAACAGCCTCATTGATTCACACAGCATATGGTACTGACTCCTTAACACACTTAACAATATTAAGATGTTTCTGTGTGTGTGTGTGTGTGTGTGTGTGTGTGTGTGTGTGTGTGTGCGTGCGTGTGCGTGTGCGCAGGCACACGTGCATCTTTATACGACTTTGCCCTTGTAAGGGAAAAGTCAAGGCAGCATTTATGTGGAACCTAATTTTTACTTTCAGGTTGATCCGTGTGGCAATATTATTAGGTTACATTGTGATCCTGTCCCTTGGAGCACCTCAGCTCTTATTTCACTCATTTAACTGAGTAATTTAATTAACAACGGTCGACCAATGTGGAATAGACTGCTGGATGAATGATGGCTTACACTAAAGATATTGCTCTCAGTACTGTAGTTTAGAACTTTACACAAATCTTAATCAAAAAACTATTGCCATTTAGAATAACACATACAGTACTATAGTGTATCGTGATATCACTATGATAATAAACAGTGTCAGCTAAATCATCTACAATAACTGACTCCCACAGCAAATGCTTGCCTCTCGTGATAATGCTATTAATATACCGCATGTTTTGTGTATGTTAGGTCTATATTAATAAGAAAAGAAAATGAATATGCCAACCCTGTCATTTATTCATGTAAATGTACTGTAGGTGTAGGTGAAAGGTAACTCACTAGTGTATGTGAGGTGAAAGCCCTGATTGGTTCCTGAGGCGTTGCTGTTGAACTCCAGCTGCAGGTGATTGGACGTGCTGTTGATGATGACGCCCATCATGTCATCATTAGTGAAATTGCCAAGGAGACGTGATGAGCTGTTCTCTCCATCATACACCTGCAAATAAAACACAATACACACTGGATTATTGTTTTGTTTTCTTATGTTTTATTACAGGTGAGTCAATGTCAATATATGTTGCATGTGGTGGACATTTCCTTATTGAGCAAATAACTTACGAATAGTAAGAGAATGTAAATTAATACACTTTTTGCCAAATTGAACAAATAACAATACCTTAGCCTTGACCTTCTGAGGCAGCACCCTATGGCATTGGATTGTGCTTTTGTTAGAGTTCAAATATGAGCTTTTTCCAGAATGATTTACTAGACCTTTGAAGAACATTAAAGTAATACGTGTGAGTGAACAATTACGGTCACAAAGAGGAAGATACTGCATGAGAGAGGAAGTGAAACAAATAATTAAATAAATAGAAAGAACATTAGTATTTCCCACCAACTTGTGGACTGTTCTCACTTCCTCCAATATTCTTCTCTATTTGGCTCTCTGTACATGTGTCGATCCACATCAAACAACCACCCCATCTCTCTCTCTCTCTCATCCCAATCTCCCTCAGTAAAACTCAGTATGGTTAATGAAAACCCCTGCAGCTCGTAAATCATCGTGTCGCCAACTGCCACCTCTCTCCCACCCCCCTTCCCCATTCTCCTCCCACAGAACAACCACCACCACACAATCACATGGTTCCTCATTCTCTTTCCCTACTCATGAGGCAATTTCTCTCTCTTTTTCCTGCTCCATATGTATTTATTTGTTTAGCCAAGCACTGCACTTATGTACAGTACAGCACAGCTATTTGAATATAGTTAGCCCAACAGTCCTGGGGCTAAAGGCATTAGCCCACAGCAGAAAGAAATTGGGAAGCGTTTGTTACACGAGATTTTTAGCTCATAGCTTATACAAACTGTCAAAGCAACGGTTAGTGTTCAGTTTTAGTCACATGCATTAGCCTCTTTACTGTTAGGTTAAGGGGAGCAGCATGCCAACAGCTAACTTAAATGACACTAGCAAAATGACTACTAATTTCCCGCCATTTTGCCCCTATAGTTTGCAATATGCCATCTGCCAGGTCTGCAGTTTGTGTTAAAGTAATAGCCATAAGATTATTGCTCTTTGCCTGCCTACAACGTTCCATAAAATAGTGCCTGGGAAAGCCACTGGACAGTTACAGTACTAGGAGCTTCTCCTCATCAGACATCTGTTTTGGATAGTGGTGTATAGGAGATGCCTTCTGTAATGCAAGCCACATACTCACCTAACAGAGGAAGCTTTTCACAGAGGCACCCTAGGGCATGCCAGCAGTGCATCTAAAGTGACTTTCCATGGGTCAGTCATCATAACTGGTGTGTAATAATGATGCACTTTATCATTATGCTGGTGACACCATCCTGATGTTGTGCGTTACGCAATGTGTTCCGCTCTGCATCCGTCTAGCAGCTCTCCATGTAGTAGTTTGTGATAGTAGTAGATGCAGTAGAGGCGGTGCTAATATATGTCAATCGAATCATTAGCAAGGGGCTGTGTGGACGGGTTTTCCAATATTTGATTAACCGTTCAGGGTGCCTGGATGCGAGTCTGAAATCCCTATTTGGGTATTGCATCATGGAATTCAGAGAGGGAGTCCTGCATTGAGTATGGGTAATAAAAAGTCGTCAAGTATGGCAATATTTTAAGTGACAATGTTGTGTGCACAATCAGTTATGCGGAAAGTTGCATACAGCAATTCAACCAGCGCCATGCTGAATCACCTAAATGCAACCTCCCTGCTCAATCCGTCAAGCAAACAGAACCTAAGCCAACGACGCCTCATGCCAATGACTGCGTACGCTACCTCATCTTGCAAATGTGGTGCAGTCGGCGCGATATCAGGCCTAATTGCACAAATGTCAGCAAGGGACATGTCCCTGAGCTTTGTTAAAGGTAAGGGGTTCAGAGAGCTCACACTCTGCTCTGTACGTCTGGCCGGAGCGTGAAGTTCCCTCTAGCGAAACACTACAGAGTGTCTATATGAAGGTGATATAAAACTCAGATTAAGCTTGTCAGTCATTATGTTTGTCATTATGTTAATGACTGGGAACGGAAAAGTTATCCTTTGCAAACTCGCCATACAGTATGGAGGAACAACACGCTGCAGAAACCGTATCTGCTGCTGTGTGGCGTAGCTAAGGCGTGAGAGAACGCAAACTAAGTGATGGCCTGTGTAGACAACACTAGCTATGTGGTTTCAAATGCATTACGTTGCTGCAGTGGGAGTCTGTGCCAGGCCAAACGTGGAGATTAAAGATTGACTCAAGGCCACTGCTATGAGCCATCTGACTGGAACTTCCATTGTTGAAGTGTTGCCACTAATGCACTAAAAATTAAACAGTTACAACATGTTGTTTTATGTGCCAGTACAGTACAGTACTGTATGTGTAGAAAGTCTGGCTTTGCACCAGCACCTTGCAAAATAATCAAAGCTTAAAACCATGGCAAATGAATATCACTACATAGACAAGTGATACAAAGATTGGTGAAAGGCTACTCCGATATCTAAATGAACCCAATGTCTATGGACATACGAATGAAAGGACTAACAGTCCCCAATGGAGTGTGTCCATACCCTATTTACAAAGTTAATGTTGGGTCTGGTTGCACTAGGCTAGTGAAACAGAGCATAGCGGATACAGTCACACACCATGGCACTGAGTGGGACAAGGATGGACACAAGGTGTCAATAACAATGACTGAAGATGGAATTGCCCAGTTAATGGACAGTGACTGGCAAAAGCAGCCGTAGAGTGAAGGGTAGAGAACTGACGTGAAGTCCAGGGAGGCCTCCATGCTGAGTACTGTCGGCCCAGGTATCCTTTAAGCATCTGCAAACATCGGCGTACCTCCAAAACTTTATGTCCACGTATTGTGAGAGAGAAAGAGAGAGAGAGAGAGAGAGAGAGAGAGAGCGAGAGAGAGATATCCGTCCAATATAGCACAATCTCACAAATGAGTTCTAAGCGTATAAAATATGTTTCTTTACAGCGGATCTCTTCATTACACCAGTATTATGCATGGGAGAGAGTTAGTGCATGAAGACACTATAACGGACAAAGATGGCTAGTTCCAAAGCACTTTGGCATAGTCTTTTGAATACAGAAATAGCCGGCACACCCACTAGGTGCTGAGACGCATTCGCAAGAGGAGAGCGCGGGCGCTCGTCCGTGTTGCGCAACAACGTGTTTGGTAGTATACCTGGGCCTCATGTTGTTTGGGGCGGGGGGGGGGGGGGGGGGGGGGGGGGGTTTTATAAAAACCCCCCCCCCCCCCCCCCCCCCCCCCCCCCCCCCCCCCCCCCCCCCCGAGTTGAATAAAGCACCCACTTAGACTATAGATCTTGTTTCTTGGGAGGGTAATCTACTATTCATGGCGATAAAAACAAGTTCATCTGCTGGGCTCATATATTTGTCGGCCCTGAGATGAAAACAGACTGATCACAAATGGATTGCCGTGTGGGGGATATTATTTATAAATATTCATAAATTCATTTCATTTCATGGATTTGGACAGGCCTTGTTTTAGATTCCAGAACAGCGAAAGAGAGGCTGAGTGCATGAGTGTGAGTGTGTAAGAGAGAGAGAGAGTGAGAGAATGCTAAACATTTATAAGGGTCGTATTTCATGCTGTATTTGGGTTAGGCTCTTTGCCAGTGCCATTCTGGTGATATTAGGGTGTTCTCCCTGGGTGCTGGCCTCATTAGCATGAACGTGCCAGTTCCTCAGAGGGAGGTTGACCTCTGACCTGCTAGTGTCAGAATGAGACCGCTGCTCCTCTTCCTGTCCTGCCTGTGTAAATATGTCCCCATTCCCTCGTGTCCCACATGCCGCTGCTTCCCCACGTACTCTCCTCTCTCCTTAAGGCCTATTGTAGTAGTGATGACCAGTCCATTACTAAGTCATAAGGCTGTGAGGCAGCCAGTGCCTCTCTGTAAAGCTCACTCGTTAAGAGACCTACTAAGGTTGGCTGGGGTCACATTTCAATGTCACCAGAATGCAAATCAATCTAGAGCTGGAACTACAAAATTCACATTGAATACTAAAAACGGCCCCCCAACAAACCCCCACTATGTTGAAACTAGGGGTGGGAATCGCAGAGTAACTCACAATGCAATACTACTGTGTCACGGTACTTTGCCCATGATAACAATGGTGTCACGATACAGCGATTCTGCGATAATCAATATATTGTAAGACAAATGTGTACGATATCTTTGTAAAATAGGAATAACATACACCCTAAAAGGCAAAAAGCAGGAGTTTAGTATTACCGTATTATGTATTGTGTGGTGTTTTCTGCCCAGAAACACTCAGTATTACACTGTACTATACTGTACATATATGTCCTTCCAAAGAAGCCAAAAAAGTGTATATTTGAGAGAGAGAGAGACGGGTAGAAAATGTGGATTCGGATCGAAAACTTAACTTAACAAAAAGTAGAGGCTGTTTAATGCAATTCGGAGAGCCAAAGCGTAGTGCATGCAATGTTTCTGTTTCTATAACTTAGTAGGAACGCTGCTCTGTCACTTTTTGACCTGACCGCAGGGCTTTAATCTATGATAAACCAGTGAATCTGGCGCATTCCGTGCCTCTCTCTGATATGTTGTTGTATGTATCGCTGTGTCAAATTGTATAGACCCATTTACTGTTGACAAACAACGATGACGATGCGCGTGTGGTTTTGTTTTGCACCAGAAGTATGATGAAGTCCAATGACTTGTCAAGCTACACCCCTAATCATTAAACTCCAAAGATCACATTTAATTAATTGCATCCGCAATGCCTTAACAACATTGGTTGACATAGCATGCTAAAATTATTCTGGTAAAAAAAAATGTCACCATATTTTTTAGCTAGATAACGTAATTTATAATATTGTTTGCCATGTGTTTCTCTCAGTGGGCCTAGTTTGCGTACTGTCTCTGCCTGTACGATTACTCTTGTCTAAATATTTCACTTCAACAGCTATACAAAGTTAGTTCTGGGTTTCCTACCTTGTTATTAGTGCATCCCGTCACACAGCAGCTTCTAGGCATTATCTGAATTTTTAGTTGGCAAACGAAAGTACAACGAAAGTACAAGGAGGCATCGTGACAGAATGTGTACGCCTGCTGAAAACTGACCAAAATTGCAAAAGTGCATATTATGGGTTGTATTCCCGCTCTGAAAGTATTTAAACTGGTATAAAAGGACAGGAACAATTAGAATCTAGGACACATAGCAGGTGAACTAATGTTGAGTCATAAGGATAATTGCAAAAGAGATTATTTATTTAATTGTGGGGTTTAACAGGACTTCTGGGGCATGACTCCTGTGTTGGTGGATTCAGCCTGACACCGGCAGCATATGGTCTAGATCAGGGATTCTCAAACTTTTCAGGTCACGACCCCCCAAAATAACAGTGTCAGAGACTCACGACCCCCACTACCCCCAGAGGTGGTAGAAGAATAACAGCCATATTAATATTTGATAGTATTTTAATACAGGCTAGTAGCAGAATACATCAAAGTAATGTATAACTGTACTACTACTAACAATTCTGTCTAAACTATGTCATTTTAAAATGTTATTTAATTTTGGAAAATCATCTTTTGACCCCTCCCGACCCCCAGTGTGAGAACCACTGGTCTGGATTAGAATGTAGCGCATTCTGTGCCTCTCTCTGATTTGTTGTTGTATGTATCTCCGTGCAGTCATCTTGTATGACACTGTCTCTGTGGTGTACTCTTCTTCACCACAAGTTTACCCTCATTCATTTGATAAGCGCCACCATAAGGATTTATAAGGTAGCGACTCATTCAATTAAAATTGATGGGGAAGTCAGTTTGGAGCGCATACATGCATGCATTAACAATTAATTAATTAATTAATTAATTAATCAATCAATTAATTATTAAATATCGATACAGTATTTGGTGGTAGCGCATGGATAACAAACCGCAAAAAGAAGGCATACAAAGTATTGCCATATCAATATACTGTATTGTCCCACCCTCCCTTGAAACCAATTCATACAAGTGTAAAATGTAAGTAAAATACGTGAAACGGTTAATGTGTCGACAGCCAAATAAACTGTATAGTGTGACAGGCTTGAATGTAGCTTGGCATACTACCTCTAACCTCGTCACATATGTGACATTCAAGCATTTCACAGTCTAAAAACATTTGTTTTCAGTGCAGGCTAACTATTCTCTAAGATATATACAAACTACAGCAAAGGGAAACCCATGAAGGTGTTTCTCTTGTCATTTGTCCTGATATTTGACAGTGTAGCATTCCAGTCCTGTAGGCCAGGCTTCTTGTTATGGTATTATCCATATGGTAAGTACAAACTAGTCCCTCTAGTTATTGAGGCTGTGATATTTGCATGCTTAGGCTCAAGGACTAAAAATCCATTTTATTTATTTTTTATTTTTTAATCCAGGCAAAAAAGCACAATTGTTCAGCATTGTTCAAATGAGTTTTCAGTGGTCAATTAACAAGCTTCACAGCCATCCTCCCCCAGGGAGTTGGTAATTGCTATTAGCTAAAAACAAAAGCGGCAGACACAAGGGCTCAGCACTTTGGTTTCTGGCACAAGGAAAAACCTTTTAATGTTTCTAAATATTAATTGGCTTACCATAGACTAAAATGGGAATAACAGAATAACAAGACTGCTACAGTACCTGATTTAGAGGCATTTTGAAACTATTATACTTACACTAAAGAACCTTAGCGGTAAACACACCGTGGGCTTGAGTTAATAAACCATGCTCAAGCATAGCCACCAAATGTAATATTCTCAATATAATAAGCCTATACCGGTAATAGCAAGTCAGACATAGGACACATTCAAAATGTTATGCTATATGTACGTACATCAATGTGAGTAACTTAGAAACTACAACACATTTCAACAATATAAACTAAAACCTGCTTTCTGTTCTGTATTGTACATTTAACTGAGACAGGGGTGTCTGTACGCAGTACAATATATAAACCCATTAACTGATGTCATCATAGACGATAGCAAAGGAACTGCTATAATTAACACATAGCTGAAAAGAAATAGTCCAAAATGAAATACTTCACAATAGCCATGTTCAGATCTAATAATGATGAACCATCAGGCCTCTCTAATCTCAAATAGCTCTTGTCAAAGATAGACTTGTGAACAGGGCAAAGAATGAAACATCTAAGACCCAATACAGCTCCCACACACTTGTGTTGATGTCTGGGATAAAAGAGAGTGTGAAAATCCTCCTGTGACTTCTGTATCTCTTCATTTCCTCTATATGTGTCTCCTGAGGGATGTTGCTTTACATTGCTTTTTCTGCCATGTCAGAGAAAAATCCCTGCAAAT
Source organism: Typhlichthys subterraneus (assembly GCA_027564835.1). NCBI lineage: Eukaryota > Metazoa > Chordata > Actinopteri > Percopsiformes > Amblyopsidae > Typhlichthys > Typhlichthys subterraneus. The sequence goes on from JAODUH010047959.1 coordinate 15,564, forward strand.
TCTCTCTCTCTCTCTCACTCTCTCTCTCTCTCTCTCTCTATCTCAAGCACGTGCACACACACACACACACACACACACACACGTACACGCACGCACACACGCACACGTACACGATATAAAATTACATATAGCCTACAGAAGGTCAAAAGAAAAAAGAAGACCTAGGTAATCTTTTTATCCCTGGCAAGCTCACATTGGCATTGACAGCCAGGCCTCGAGCGCCACAAAAACCTAGCTTCAGTCTGTATCAAAGGCAGCTGACCTGCATCGTAACGTAGGATTTAAAGTTTAAATTACTTTATTACTGTCTAGGTGGCACAACCTAAGCCCAGCCACAGAAATGGAAATGTGGCATTACAGTACATCTGAAAAAACACACAAACCTCGTCTAAAAAGTTGTCGCCGATCCCTGCATATAATCATGCCACACTGACATAAATATTACCTGTCAAAATGAACATTTTGAGCATAGTTGCTCTTAAATAAGGAATTTAATGTCAGTTGTAGGCAAGACTTCACAGCAGAAGAAATGAAAAGGAACTGATTCAACCTTAAACACTGATGAAAAAAATAAAATCGTATTGGCTAGCAGTGTTGGCTAACACAATATTTAGGTGGTGTAACATTGCAATACCATAACTTTAAGATATTAAAATTAGACTTTTCATTCTAACTGTTCCCACTGGATCATCACCTCTACAAGCATGGTAAGCCTCTCTAAAAGTCAGGGAGAACCCCTCTAAAGCTGCTGATGCAATCTAACCACAGGCAGGCTGAGCCAATGCTCCAGACCTAATTCTGATAATACACTCTAACCACATACTGGCTTAACCATGCCCAGAGGCCTAATACTGCTAAGAGACATTGTGAATAAAAAAGTGTTGTAGATGTTGTCTGAAGAAGGGTGTTGAGACTTTGTAAAACTCACACAGATTCTTCCTGATATTGAAGACAATGCAGGCGAGCCAAAATATAAGGGGTTTGTGAGCCGTCAGACTTGGGCAAACTTTTGTGGATCTTTTTGTGTTGCACATCCACATCCACAATGTTATAATAGGTAAATTCATCAATGAACGTAGGATATCTGACAATTACTAGACTGGAAATCCCTCTGTGCTGCCCCATAGTGGGCAGATTGTCAGCCTGGACACTGTTTGTCATGGCAGACCTGTCATTGTTTTACCTGCATCAGATACACCTGTTCTATAAGCATGGTTGGGAATCAATTGATTACATGTAATCAGTTACATGTAACTGAATATAAAAAACAATAACTGTAATCCATTACATTTCCCAGCTAAAATACTACAATCAGATTACAGTTCTTTTTTTTCTTCATTTGATGATTATCCTAGGACTACTTTCAAATTTAAAAGTTACATTTGCAGAAGGAAAATGCATAAAACGATCGGCAGTTCTCTAATTAACCTTTCATTAACGTGGCTATATAATGGAAATTAAGTCCTTCTTTAATCTGATCCCCTGAGCAACATTAACATTTGCAAAAATAGAAAGATTTAGCGCTGTCAATGCAGTCAAACTTTGAATGGCATTTCAGAGAACAGTATTTAGGCCTGAAGAAATCTAAAAGTAGTGAAAAGTAATCAGATTATGTTACTGAATTTAGGCAATCCTTTTAAGAAATTTAAGAAATCCTAATCAGTCAATGATTGATCCATCTAATACTGTAGATCATACTTGCGTTTGAATTAGCCCTGGGGGCATATGAATGACCCTGATCTAATGCTAACCACTAACTAATGTTAAGTTGATGATATATTGTTTGGTGCATTTCTTCATCAACAGACAATTAGGTTAGAAGCTCATTATTATATTTTCCCTGATTTCTACATTCACATCCTCTCAGTAAACCTTTTTTGCTGGAGTTTTTACTGGGTGAACGTGTTAAATATCTACAAACCAGTGACCTGCCATAGTGCTCTAGCAAGCACAGAATTATAAAGAGACATATCCACAATGAGCTGCAAGTGAAAAGACACATTTTCAGCGAACTGCAGGTGAAAAGACATATTCTCAGCAAGCTGCTGGTGAAAAGACACACTCGGTGAGCTGTACAAGGAAAAGTGACACACTCTACGGGCTGGCCAGAGAAGAGTGGATCAACACAGCATTCTTCAGCCATTAAAGCTGCAGTCAATGACATTCAATATGACAGAAAGCATGAAAGAAGAGTGTGGAACACACTCCCCATTCTCTACATTCTCTAGCACGTACAAGCAAACGATCCTCAGCCAGTGCCATTGCTGCAACCACAAGCAGAGGCTCAATGGGCAAGTGTCATTTGTTCAGTAAGAAGCAGAATTTATATACTGTATATATATATATTATAGCAAAGTCGATACTGGAAATAACAACTAAGAGCGATACCAGAAGCTGGTAGAACGGAAGAGCTATATGCACATTCAAATATGCTGTACTGCAGCTACAATATTCTGTGTGAAATGTAGGCAATGATATTGTTCTGCAATATTGGACTATCAGAGATCCACACCGTCCTGGTACAACCAAAGGAAAACGTTAGTAACTCAATATATATAACGCTTGCCCAGACTACTACAGTAGAGCACAGCAAGAACGCAAAGCTTCTCAAGTCTCAGCATGCAGACTTTAGACATGAAAGGAGTCGGAGTCTATGTGTGCCCAAGCAAATTACGTCTCTCCAGACCCCTGTGGTAACAGAGATGGTACAGCCTGTTACAGCAGAGGGCTGTGGTGCAGACCATAAGCAAGCTTCAGGTTGCACCAGGCAAATCTTAACACCTCACCCCCAAGAATCCTAAGTTGCTATGGCTACCCTCAGCATCCATCCACCTGGTGGTTCAGGAGATCGTAAACACAGACATTATACGGGACACTAGTTAATAAACCCTTTTCCTGCCACAGCCATCAGCAAGAGCAGAATACCCACAATTTATGGCATAAATAGTTTTCTTAATATTGCCCAGAAATGACCAATGACCAATATGACCAATGACCAATATCATGGCATGTCTAGTATATTTGCATTGAGAATGGCCAGACATGTTACATTATTCTTAAATATGGGGAACACTGTAAGTCCAATGCTGCTACCAGAGCCCTCCTGCACAGACGAGTAACAGAAACATAAATGATGCTTCAATATCAGGGTGTTCTTTAAACAATATACAGTATACTGCAGACACCTACACTGATTGAGAACATGACAAATGGTGAAAAGGGGTCCCAATGGAGATGTTGCTTTGCGCTATGACTATATTAAACATCTCTCAAAGCCAAGATGAGACATGTGATATTATTAACTAGTTTCCCAAGATGACTAGCCCAAGACTAAAATACAATTTCAAAGATGATCTCCATTCAGTTCATTTTAAAACCATTATTTTATGTATTTTGTATTGAACATCCCTAACCCTTTGTTGACAGGACAATGTAAATGTAAAAACATGCAAATATGTGTTTTTTTCTTCATACTTTATTGTGCATGCTCAATGTGTATGAGTCTCTAGGTGCATGAGTCTGTGCATGTGTCTGTGTGTGTGTGTACCTTTAGGTTGTCGCCCTCTTGCAGTATGAAGCTCTCGGCTGTAAGCCTGATTCCTTTGCCTGCCTCTGTGGTGATGCGGTAGATACACTCATGGTTGTTATCATAGTTGGAGGGGAAATTGGGGGAGAGGAGAACACCTTCTGCTCCTATAGATGAGGCCCCGCACTCCGCTAAGGTATGTGTGTGTGTGGGGAGGGGGTTGGGAGGAGACAGAAACATAGAGAGGAAAGTCAAAATATTTCTATTTGCAGTTTGAGGATTTTGACAGTTGAGTATTGTAAGACCACATTTCACATAAATAAATAGAAATGGTTCATAGTTAAAACTATGAAAAACTTTTTGAAATAGCACAAGATTAAGCATACTATAACTGTACAT
>JAODUH010047970.1:6387-19487 GCA_027564835.1 Typhlichthys subterraneus
CTCTCTCTCTCTCTCTCTCTCTCTCTCTTTCTCTCTCTCTGGTTTATTGAACAGCAATAGATGAAAGAAAAGATGATGATGAGCACAACCTGCAAACAAAATGTAACTGCATTTCCAGAGGCTAAATAATGTCGACCAACAATAAGATAAATTACACCTGAAGTCCAAACCACGAGTTCACAGACAATACAGTCCTTGGCCTTCATAAAGTGCTGATTTAGCCGCAAACACCATTGCCCACACACACACAGCAACCAAAATTGAAACGAGCAGCTGGTCTTAGATAAAAAATAATCATCTCCCCTCTGGTCCAAAATGAATTCTGAGACTTTCCGAGTGTGAGAAAGCCCGTGCGGTGGCATCGTTAAGAGAGGTACACACACACTCAGCCTCCGTCATCAAAACAAGATCATTACCGGGCCTTCGGACCACAAAAGTGAGTCACAAAGGAGTTGACGGCTAAACAACACCGGGCCTGGGCTGAGCCATCTTGGGGAAGGCAAAGAAGGGGAATGAGGCATTGTCCAGGCTTGGCTGTAGCATGTAGCCACGGAGGATGCACACTCAAACACAACACAAGCACAGATTTCATCACGTTTTAATCAACACAAACATACAATATATGAAACTAGTACTATACTGTTTATCCCCCACGTTCCGGGTATGTAGTACAATGTATTGCACTACTGTGTGACAACAACTCAACTGCATTGCTACAGTAGCTGTTAGCATAGGCAGCATGAGCCGTTAATACCTTCATCCATCATCACATTCTGTTCTCCCTTTCCAGCTATCCTATCTTTCTTCTGTCTCTCCTGCTAACACACATCTTCCTCTCAAGGCCCGTCGGCAGCCAAGGGCGAGAGGGCAGCTTGTCCCCGCACAACACACACTCCTACCGCTAACAGGCACAACCTTGCCCGCAAGCCAGACACTGCTTACCCAAACAGCACTTACCCAGCTCTCTCAAATACCTTGAGGGTCCAGACGTGGCCTTGTTGCATAAAACATGACCTCAGAAAATATAGTTTTATATCAGACGAGAGCTATAATAGCTCATGTTCTCCGACATCTTATTAAGTTGTTTAATTTATACTGTAAATTAAGTGCAAATACTTAAGAGGGTGTTTGCTGCACCAATTATGGCCGTGACAGTAATTCATTACCATTGGAAGTGACTTGGCAACAATTAGGTAGCAAAGCATTCACTGTAATATACTGTAATTCATATTAAACGGCTACAAAATGCAAGTTTCTTTTAAAGCTTTTGTACAGAAATAACAAATGAACGTCTGCTATGAAATGAAAATGCCATGGAAAATGTTTAATCAAATCTAAACGGCTAACTTTCACATTTAACTGGAATCTAACATTTTTCTCATATGAAGCTCCACCGCATTAATAACTATGCAGTTAGGAACAATTAGGAAGACTGTTTATTGTGGCCATAATAGAGTAATACTCAAAATCCATTATGGTATGGTACATTATGCACCATACCATAATGCGTTTTAAGTACATTTTCACACATCATACACACGTGTGAGTAAATATTAATTTAGCTTCTTTTACTTTTCGATTTGAACTAGAAAGGTCAAAGCTGTTCCATTTCATTCACGGGAAACATATTCATCACAGACTTCTCCATGGTAAGAACTGCTTCATTGTACATAATGTATAGTTCCTCCAATGTCGTTGAATGCACAGCAGGTCGCCGCATGACAAATGTCCGTGCTTACCTCATCTAGGCAGCGCTCATACTGTTCCCTCTGGCGTTTATTCTCCAAGGCCAAGGCAGAGTTCTCCGTCTGAGTACAAGCACAGAAGCCACAACACCACAATTAGTCAACACCGTTCGGTATATTCGCAACGGTAAACGATCACAACCAAAGGAGCCAGGTGTAACGACAGACAAGCCGAGAAGACTTCCCGAGCTCCACAAAGGTCACGAAGTCAACACTGAACCCAGGTAACCAATACAAATAAATATACAAAGTATTACTGTGCCCCCCCACCACCCCCCCACCGACCCTCCCAGAAAGGTCACAGGGATAGAGGCTATGATGCTGAACTTTCCGGCGGCAGGTGTAGCTGTTCAGAGTTTGTGCCTGATAGAAATATTTCCTTCACTGCAAGTTCACCTTTACCGCCCGCGCCCTATTGATCTCCGGGAGATTCCAATTTGTCAGCGCAGGGCAAGGCATATTAGGATCTGTCAGCTCCCTGTCGAAAAGCTTTGCCTTCCGTGCCCCAATGCCCTTTATTAGAAGGTACCCGATCCTTTGAGTTGAACATGGGAGGGGCTATAATTACAGCCCGAAACATTCCTGTCACGGGGAAAAACACGGAAAAGGCAATGGAAACAAAACCTCAGTTCAGTCAAAATAATAATAATACTATAATATAATACTTTATTTGATTAGTTATTTAGATTTGGAGGTATGGCTCTGTTCTGTGGGGGCTCTGTTCTGAGAGCAGCGAAAAGCCCCCCCATAGGGTACAGAACAGAGCAAGCCTCAATGACAGCCACACCATGACATTGGGGCATAAGTGTGACTCATTTAACAGCAGATAATCCTATACAAACTGTTACCGCCGAACATTATTGCTGTCTGTCTGTAATATCAGAGCCATGTCAATGTACAAGAAAATTAGATTAGGAATGACAGCGGCCAGATCTAAAGTTGCTCTCATTCATACTGTACCACAACAGACTACTGCCCTGCCTAGGGCTATTCACCTATTTGATTGGTTTGCCACAGTACAGTATAATGTAGATAAGTCTGAATGTAACTTGTTGAATGTTGAATGCGAAACAAATATCACCGTCCCTGCCTTTATGCAAAAACTTCCCATCAAGGGCGTGAATCTGAGAAATATCCCCGCCATTTGCCTGAATGCAAGCGAGCGTGAGCCGAACGCCGTTCCGTCTCACCTGGGCGTATTGATGATAATAAATTGCGCCCACACCCCGGCGCGGCATTCCCCTTAGGAAAGGCAATCTGGGCGCGTTTTGCAAAAGCTGCAGCTATCGTGACCGGTGGTGCATGACCAACATTCTAATGAAGGGTGCCTACTGGAGGAAATAAAGAGTGGGCCGGCGCTCGCTTAGCGGCAGCGACACACATATATATATATATATACACACACGATGCCCGGGGCAGTGATGTATTGCCCCGGCTCTGTTCCTGCCGCTTTCGGCAAACGCAGCATCCATCACCTGCGTGGCAGAAAATGGCGGGTAACTTTCGATAAAGCCGTTTAAGAAGTGATGCTTGGCCGTTAAGGCGCTTCCTGCGTCCGTTGAAGATAGCGCTGCGCGCAAAGCAACAGGCGATTATCTGCTACTGTTGTTCTAATTAACTCCAGCTCTGCTCCAAAGGTTTACGTGTCTGCCTGGACGCACATCATCCTGTTACACGCTGTTAAGTGGGCAGTAGTCTTTTCTTTTTTTTTTTTTTGTGCATTTGGAACGCAGTAATCTTTCGGAATCTATCCCAATTTGTAAATAACACGCTTTAATCCATTAGATTGATTTTAAATTAACTAAGTATGAGATGCATGGGGATATAGATGGAGTATGTCTTAAATACATTACGTGGAATTTACATTTACCTTGTTTTAGCTGGTCTGTTAGCATGTTGTTATTAAACTGTAACGGTAATGTTAGATAGCTCTCTGGCAGGGTAAACACACCAGTATCAGCCAGACCCCGAGGGGCCTACATAAGTCCCGGGGCATAATTTGATCAAGTCCGAGGGTTTTAATTGCTGCCGAGCGGTGTTTCCCAGTGAGAGGAAAACAAACTAGAACCAGCGCAGATTGGCTCAGTCCCGTCCCGTAGCGCACGTCGGAACAAAACACAAAGAGCTGCCGGAGAGCTCAGACAGAGCGGAGAGTGCTGCGAAGAGCAGAGCGAGAGAGAGAGAGAGAGAGAGAGAGAGAGAGAGAGAGAGAGAGAAAGTGTCACGCGATAACGAGCCATGGAGGATGGGGGAAACGCACCCGGCGGCAGTCAGCGGGCCACAAAGAAGATGGCAGGGGGAGGAAGGAAGGATGGAAGGAAGAAATGAGAAAAGACAAGCAAACAAGCGGTTTAGAAGAAGAAGAGGAAGAAGAGGAAGAGGAAGAAGAGGAAGAGGAAGAAGAGGAAGAAGAGGAAGAGGAAGAAGAGGAAGAGGAAGAAGAGGAAGAGGTGGACGGTGAGCTAAATTGCTGAATGACAAAGAACAATGCGATGCACACAGAGGCAGGACAGGGAACAGACACAAGCTTAGGAAGGATAGAGGCCCAAACTCTGCACTCCACGCACACACCACCTTACAGCGGCAACAGCGCCCCCAGGTGAAACCATATGCAGACTGCAGCTCCCCAAATACACATTAAACCCAGAGAGAGAGAGAGCGATACAGATAGAGAGAGACTCGTACCTCCAGGGCCTTCAGACGCTGCAGCAGGAGTCCAGCCTCGCCTTTATCCTCTCCTGATTGGCTGCTGTCAACAGGGGGCCCGGGGTCTGGTTGGGGATGGGCTGCTGGGGGGCAGCCATGCTCCTGGGGGCCGTTGGCCCGCTTAGGGGCCTCCTCAGAGAGCTTATCCTGACACACACACACATCAAGGAGGGAGAGGGGGTGGGGGGTACAACTTTAACGACGCATTTATGCGATCAACAACATCAACTTACAAGCTGCACCACACAAATAAAATAAAGTCGCTCCCCCCGAAAATAAAATGTCACCATGGCTGTCCAAAGCGAACAATGCATTTTCATCATCTCTCTAGGTCACCCATCTTTGAACAATAAACATGGCCCAGTTCAACCCGAGTCTTTAAAAATGATTAAACAATCACAGTTGTCACCATCATCCACCGTCATTCTGTCTAGCCTTTTCTGTGTGGGAGAGTAAGAGGGCGAGAGAGAGAGAGAGAGAGAGAGAGAGAGAGAGAGGGGGGGGGGGAGGAGGTAGAGAGAGAGTGAGAGGGAAAGGGGGTTGGAGAAAGAAAATGAGAGATAAAGAGCAGGTGAGAGAGAGAGAGAGGGAGAGAGAGAGAGACAGGTGAGCAGAGTTCGTCTTTGAAACTGAGAAAACACTTCTCGCAATAATTCTTCCTTTGTTTCTGGAGCCGCATGAATATTCCCGTGATCAGAATGCTTATGGAGGTGGAGCAAACTGTACATACATGTCTGCGTGCATGCTGAACACAGGTACAGTGACTGCGGATGAGGTTGACGTGTAAATGCGGACGTCGAAGAACAATAAAACAACTCGTTGATTCATTGTGCCGTTATAAGAAAAATTTAAAAAAATTAAAAAGGCAACGTGCGTCTTAAACGTGTGTCTCTGATTGGCCGAAAAGTATGACTTGGAGGAAATAAAAAGAGGAAATTCAATGAGAAGCGAGGGAACACGAAAGAGGGCAGAAGAAGGAGGATGTGAAGAGGGAGGGGTGAGTGAGTGGGTTGGGGGGCTTTAGACAACAGAGCTCCACAACAGCCCATAATCCCTAATCATGTTTCACTTGTTTCCACAGCGTGGTGCTGACCTTGAGCGCAATCAGCTTTGTCTGTGAGAGAGACCATAATTCTCCCTCTCCTCCTCTCTCTCTCTCTCTCTCTCTCTCTCTCTGTTCTTCCTTTTAACAACCATCATACCTTTATCCACTCTCTCTCTCTCTCTCTCTCTCTCTCTCTCTATCGCTCGCTCTCTGGATTTATATTCTTGGCCTGCAGGCTTCTGTGATAATTAGCTGCTGGTACTAATTAGTTACTGCAGGTGAAAACAACAGAACAAGAAGCTTTTTCTCTCGCACGCACGCTTGCACGCACACACGCACGCACACACATGCACCTTGAGATGGGTATTGTGTTCTAAAGAAAAGTTGTGTTCTAAAGGAAGTTCATTAACCTGACCAAAGTGCCCTTCATGGCATTGAATATTAATTAATTTGATATTCATGCTAATGACACATAATTGTTTAGCGGTATAAAGTGTTAATGAATGCAATGCAATGCAGTGTCACGCCACCTTGCCTTCGTAAACACGCAAATAATCATCAACTCGAACAGCCGACCTGAACGGAGGCATAATGTACGACTGCGATGGGAGCAACTGTGAATTTTGCGCCTCACTGAATTACCTGAGGTCAGAGGCATTTCATTTGATGCCGGTGAGCACACTGTGAGTGCTAAACCTCCGCGTTTGAGGCTGCTTTCAGTTGATGCGTCACCCGAAATGCATTCCTGTGTCATTTCCCTCGCAATACCCCCTTCCATTACAGTTATTTCCCAGTCCTATTGGCTTATCACAGGAGTGGTATAGTATTGATTTTGAAAAGTCAGAGGTAGGCTTGAATGAAGTAATGCTACCTTGACAAACACGTTCATGCCCCCCCCCCCCTCAGACTGATCCACCCATACCTGTGCACCCGTACAAATTTTTCATCACTACCTGAGCCGTGACAGATAATTGGCGTGCTTGAAGATACCGAGGGCTAAAGCGCTGGAAAAAATTGCGGTTAGCAAGTGGTGATGGATGGTTCAGCTCATGTGTGTCCACCCAAACAAGGCAGAGAGAACGGAGTCTCTTTTGGAAATAATGTCTGCAACAATGCTTTGTTTTCACCACTTGATCCAATCTCAGCTAGAACGCGTATTACGCCTTCAATCTTGTCCGATTTGATCAGACGTTTCTGTCTGGGGCAATGCTTTATAATCAAAGACTTGAGTTTTGTTGACTTTGGTTTTTGAAAGCAGCGCTTTGCTGGGTAAGACTAGCCATCGGACAGCTTTACAGTCCTCAATCCTCGGTAATGATCTCAGCAAAGAGTGCCGGGAAACCTGCCCTTTGAAGTTAGTGAGTTAGGCTGCTCCAAACACAGAGGCACACAGTAGAGCCACAGTTAGAACAGGTAACTTCGGATACAGAAACGATGGGGCCAATTACATAGCAACCGGAAGTATTACAGAGCGACATCTGAAGTAATATAGTGTCATTACTGATACAGATGCTAAGGTAACATATACTCACTGTTAAAAGTGATGTCAGCGAATTTAAGCAAATACATTCAAATTCAGCGAATATCTCCTTACGGTATGGTACTGTAGCTACCTGCTCTGTTTGCGCACTAAAAAAAGAATCTGGTGTTTCTACACAGCCCTGGCTCTGTAAATGGGAACACAAACAAAGTGGTGCAGACCGCACACAACAATATCCCAGCCTTGGCAATGCGTGTCCAATGTGAGGGGCAGGGAATCTGAGGGAGCACCCATATGGCGAACAAGCTTACTCCAAAATGACACCTTTAAGTAAAACGAATACTCTTTAAATCCTCTACCCCTCCTCAACCGGGCTCCAGTTAGTTGGCGCCAGAAGATTAGAGCTACAACGCAATCACAGAGGTTTTCTGTCCAACACGTCCGTAAGCTAACAGTGGATTGATTGCCGCATCACTTCGATCATATTCTCGGTGCCTTTCAGGGTCACATATACAGTGCGTGATCCTATAGCTATAGTAATGATTTTATGTCCTGCTCGTGGACACATCGACAGGACTAATGCCTGCGGAAGTGTGCCCCAACCCACGCTCCCTCATTCCATGACAAATGTGAGCTCAAGGGTGGTCTATCTGCCCCATGCTGCCCTCTGGTCTGCACGTAATAAATCTCCCACGCTTATTAACAATCCAGACACTGTAAAACCCCAGTAATCGTCCCAAGATCGGAGGAGGTTGCTTGGCCCTTCACGAGACCTACAAACTGCGAGAGGAACACTGCCCCCAAGGGGTTAACGCTTAACAAGTCACCAGTAATCAAATCAACGCTAGTCTCATTTAAATGCATCCGGGGTGCAACAACTGACATTTAGTCTTATGGCGCTCGTAATTCACTCCGCTTCGACTACCTTCATCATTCAATGATTTTTTTCTTCAATCTCTAAATGGGTTTTATGCCCTCTATTTGGAAAGACAAAATAGCCGTCATACTGCATTATTGTAGCTGTATTTATTTAGTTACAAATGTACTTATTTATTTATCTAGATGCTGAGTTGGTTGGTTACTGGTTAGTTAGTTTGTTAAATGTTTAATGGTTTAGTCAGTAAAGTAAGTACTTGATAAGTTAATTTACTTTTTTATAACTATTTGGGAAAGAAATGGCCTAGATAGATGTAGGATTAATCTCATCAACATGCAAGCACGTCACCACGATTTTAAATCTTAGAAGTAGTTTTAAATGAGTAAAATATCAATGTATTCTCATCTGCTATGCAGTACATTGTTATCATATCACCCTAAATAACCCAGGAGTATTGAGTCAGGGAACTGAACAGCAACTGCTCAGCAGCAAGACAATGCAGCCTAAACACCTTGAAATTCAGATTGAGCAGTGTAACCCTAAACATGACCCCTCACTGGCTCTCAAAAAATGTATTCCCTATAGCTCATTCCCAGCAGCCATGCTTTTCCACACAAGGTCAGATGTGAACGCCTTCAACATGGCAAAGCCTAGCATTGTTACCCACGTGAATGTGCTTTGCTACAACATCCGGTATGACTCGTTTTTCACTAAATTATTGCAGACAGAAATACACTGCATCTCTCGATGATTATGGAAGGCATATGTGTACTTCTAAATGATGGGCTCTAACTATCTAATCCTAGGACATCATATTTAGCACATACAGTTCTTAACAGTATAATAAATTATATTTTATATACTCAATATTCAGCTATGGAAAAAAATAGGACACAATTTCTCTGGTTTTACCATTTATTTACATATGTATTTATATATGTATTTCTATATATGTATAGAGTTTTGTTATTTTTGTTATATTATTTAATATTTATTTATCCACCTTATTCCTGATCGGAGGTATTTCCCATGATTCTTAGCACATTAATAATGCTTCCTGTAAAACATATGGTGCCTAACAAGTGTATAAAGTTATTGTGTATAAAGTACTCTGATTGCAAAGAAATGTTCTTTTAAAACTTATTTATATTGGTGGTACAGCCAACAATGACACAGATTAAACCTGAGCTCATTGTTTAATCCTCATATTTGGACTGATGTTGAAGTGATTGGTTCGTGTTGGATTCTTGAAATTGTTTTCAAGTGGTGGTTGTAGGTGGGTTACCTTGTAGGCCTTCATGATGTCCATAGTGTCCACGGCCACGCCCTGGCCCTGCAGGATGGAGCGCACAGTCTCTTCCATCCTGCACACGCACGCACACACACGCAAACAGAATATACAAATACCAGTTTAAACAACAGCAAACACAGCGTCACCAAACGCTTCCCAAGGCAGAACATTTAAAGTGAAGGACTTTTCCGCATAATTTAAAGCCGTGGTTCTCAACCGTTTTGTGCAGCGGATTCTGGCGACACCTGCAGACAGCAAGTGGTACTGTATGTGTTTTTAACAAAGATAATATATTGCTGTTGACGGGGATAGGGTTGCTTATTGGGCTTAATTCTCCACAAACGCAGAGGTTAATATGATACTTATTGACTTGCGTGCGTGCATGTGTGTTTGTTTGTGTGTGTGTGTGTGAAGCCAGCAACTGTAATCATGTCGGCACGGTGCGACCTTGACCTTCAGAAGCTGGCTCAAAACAATCTGCGCCCCTATTTGGTGTGACTAACATCGTGATGCAGAACAGGTGCCAGCCAAAACACAGCCGCTTCCCATTTCCATGTGAATAAGACATGAGTCTTTGGCGTTGTGTTCATGCTAGCTCTGAGGTCAACTTTGACCCCACAAAGCATTTGCTTCCTGACATCATTCCATGTAGCCTCTCGCTTTTGCAGATACGCAATTTATGAAGAAACTGGGATACCCAGGTGGCAATCTGCAAGTCATTACGGAAATGATACAAATATGCTGCATGATATTCTGCAGTGGCAGTACACTGACAAAAAGGGAATATTTTGACATTGGGTTCATCTGTTTGAATGTTTGTACCACGGCATCTATTTAAAATGAACAGATGTATTAATGGACAGCATGCATGTTTTATAGATATATATATTTTCTTTTTCATCCATATGCTTAGGTAAAACAAATAAGGCGAAATACTGTGCTGAATACTAACAGCGTATTATTTTTTTATTATAACATGATTCACTTTGTGTCTGTTTGCATATAGTCTCCCAGTATCATTCCACTTCTGAAGCATGAATCCTCTACCTGCGAGTGTAACAATGCCAGCACAGCCTGTTAAATTAAACACAAGGATATTTCTGCAGGGATATTCACCTTTGTGGCGTGACTCTGCTACGTAGCCGCTCAACAAAAAGCCTTACGGAGGCAAGACAACATAAGTAAACAGAATATTCCATCTCCACTATTTGCTCTTATACTTTGGAGCGTTTCACTATAGTTTAATATTACTTTAATGAAGATAAACATAAAAATAAGATATATACAGTACATACACTGTATGTATGTGCTGTGTCTATATATACATATATATATATATATATATATATGTGTGTGTGTGTGTGTGTGTGTGTGTAACTTTAACTGCTAGTGTTACTGTTAAACTGACACATGACTGTAATTGAGTCTTTTTATTTATTTTTTTACAGTGTAAAACAGTAATCCCACGGTAATTCTACACCATTGACTCAAACTGGCTGCTGCCCTTGACTGGTCCACCACCAGTACAGAAAAAGGGACGGGGGGATGGGGGGGGGGGCTGCAGCTCCTGTAGCCGGGCCATCTGGCTGCGCTGAGCCATAAAGCAGGCAGTAATCAAGCCTATAGGCAGGCAGACAGGCATGGCTTTCTGTAAATGCTGTCATTAAAGGCAGGGTCAGTCATTGTTGCTAACTTCGAGCTCAAATCAAAACAGTGTCGCTCCGTGCCGGCGTCTCACACGTTAAAATGCACTGTGAAGCAAAGCGTAGTGCTATGGCTTTGTTGATCGCCACTTTGTTTACGTTCCTATCTATAAATGCAAGGAGATATTTGGTGAATTTGACAAAACAAAAAGTGTATTAGCATACTGTGACAAGCCAGACCCAACGCGATGTATAGGTGTATAGGTTTAATAAGTTCTTCCCAGATTCTCCTCTTTCCTCTCCTTTTATTCTCCCTTTATTATACCCCGTCCCGCAGCTGCTTCCTCTCCACTCGGAGATGGGGTGGATTCGATGGTACCGATTTCTCCCACACCACCCCTCGTGGTCGGGAGGACTCAGTGCACCCCCGCGGGATGCCACAGTACATTTAGCTTGCGATAGCTGACTTTCATGACCGTTAATCAGCACAGCCCACAGAACACCGGGAAAGCAGACGTCTAGGGATGCCACTGGGTCAAGGACTAATCGACAGGTGGGATCAGTTGATGAATATGGACCGAGGGCAGCTATGCAGGTGACCATATTAACATACATGGGTGTGTATGCACACACTGTTGTGGAGTCGCTGCTATAAATTCCACCTTCACCTCCTAGAGAAAGTATCCACAAAAGTCAAGAGCTGTCTGCATGTTGTTGTTATAATGAGGTGTGAGCTCATAATAAATCAGTATGTCTTCGCTCGGCGCTTTTAACACTCTGTGTTCTCGGACCATGACTGCAGAGGCTGGCGGGGCTCGAGGTGAAATATCTCCGGTCGTTTCCCGGGGGGGGTGGGGACGCAAGCGGTCGCAGGTCGCCGATGGAGACGGTAGAGGAGAGACACGCGCGCTAAAAGGGCCACAGAACATTAAAACCTACTTTGAAGCGAAGTCTCACATTGGTCCATGCAACGCATCGCAGCCACGCCGGCATGACTTCCAGACAGAATATTAATATGGAGGCTGACATCCCATAGCGACCTCTCCTGACGCTAAGTGGTCAAAGTCTCCTTTGGAAAAAATACTTTGAGGTCCAGACCGTCTGGGGGCGGGGGTGGGTGTGGCCGGCCGGCCCCCCCATTAGGCAGATGTCTAGGGTGGCATGAATATGATTTTGTCAGCCCCTGATCAGCGGAAAGCTGGAAATGAAGGTCATTGACACAATTCATATTTTACACACTTTGCCTCTAAAACTGCCCCGATTCCCCCCATACTTCCTCCTTCTACACATGGCATCTAGAAGGACCATATAGCCGTTAAAACGTTAAAACAATTACATCCTAATGATCACATGTGGTCGGTGCAATGCTTATGCTAACTGACAAACGCCGCATAATGCTTTAAAGAATAGTTTTCCCATCCTAATAAATAACGTAATAACTCATTTATTTATTACTTGGGAGTTGGGAGGGTGGATACATTTAAGAAAAGTGCAGAAATGCTTAAGTGAACATGCTGGTCACAAGCAAAAACAGGCCCCGGAAATACATTATGCGGCTGCAATTTGTCTTGATGATAAGTTCCACCAACTAAACCCTTTTTACATGCATGAGAGAGCCCTAAATACTTTCTGATAGATGGAACTCTACTCTAAGTCGACAAACTAGGCATTCCTTAGTCCGCCCCACCCCTTTCCCTGCATAAAACCATACAGCATAATGTGATTAATCTTTAAGTGCTTGCCAATGACCATACAAAGTATGGAAAGGCTGAATGTGTGTGTGTGTGGTTCTCCTTGACCCTGGTGCCTTCACAGCTAAAACAAATAGCTCAGTCCAGGAAGTACAATTAGGACACTAATCAATTTGAGGCCCTAGGCCTGCCCATGCTTTCTCCCTGTAATGCGTGGACCAATCACAGGCCACCAGGAGCTGCTGACAGCAAGGCGTATTTTTCACGCCGGCGTCCCGCAGCGGGGCCTGCTCCCTCCGGTCTGGCGCGCTCTCGCGCTCCGTCCCCGGAGTACTGAGAGCTGATCTGCGACAGGTGGCAATCAGGGCCTCCCACACCTGTTCCTCGTCCCCGTCCTTATATACCGTGCATTTGTGTTCACCCATTGCGGGTTATTGTTTGTACCATACCAAGTTGTGTTTCTTGTATATCTGTTATTAACCCTCTGAGGTCACCGTCGTCGCCCGCGACGAGAGCAATTATCATTATCATATCATATTATTATAATAAAATAATGCAAAAGTTCAGTTTGTTGTGATTAAAAATAATATGCAGCACTTGGTAGTGACATATATATTTAAAT
>JAODUH010047981.1:1736-19487 GCA_027564835.1 Typhlichthys subterraneus
GGTAAGAGTGTGCCCCCCCCCCCCCCCCCCTCTTCACCACCTCCCGCCAAAACTTGGGAAGAACCAGGAAGCAGCCAGGTGCACTGTGCCAGTGTGTGTGCAACACGTAATTGGGCTCCACCGGACACAGGTGCCCAGAGCTTCATTGTTTCCACTCCAATAGACAGAAACAAAACCAAAGCCTTAAAAGAAATAGCGCACACTTTTGTTTCTAAAGCAAGTACGTGATTCATGGGTCTAATGACAGGAATGAAGTCTAGGGCGGAGAGGAGATATTAAGTAGATTAGAGTTAAGATGAGACAGGTTTCATATATTACTAATGCAACAGTTACACTGTTATATGCAAACAGCCCACTGATATGTTTTGAAACAGAATAAACATTAAATCAGCCGGTATATAATATGTTACATTGGTAGATACGTTAAAGGACACAGCAGTGACAGATTTGCCAATTGTTATAAAAGTGATTTAATTGAACATGTATTAACCCATTCTTTGCACAGCAAATAAAATCCATACAAATTTAAAATGGCATTTTACATTTTCAAATTTCGTACAGTGTGTGTCAAAATTCTTGTTTTTGAAAATGATATTGTATTATTATTTTCTATTCACACAATAACAATAACAAAGTCCTTTGCCTGCTTGGACTAAGAAATGCTGTTATTATTACACACCAATTCAACCAATAACTATCTTTTTAAATATGAAGCAATATCAATACTTCAAAACACTCCCTTTACATTGACAGCATGCAGGCCCCAGGCCTTAAGGTTTATAAAATATTAGTTAAATAAACATTTGACGGTCAACAGTGAATGACTTACCATTGATAATTACTATATAGTCTTGCTAGTTGCTAATTTGCATGCAAAATGTTGTAAAGTAAAAAGTCAGTTTATACTTTTCATTACCATCATTAAAGAGCACATTTCCCTTTACTCGCACTATTCATTATTAAAATCATCTCCCTCACAAACTGACCTTTAACCCCCTTTGAGACAGTTTTGTCTTTCTCTCTTCTCCTACAATCTTTATCACTTCATTCTCTCACGTCACCAACCATCAAAAACACATTCTGTAACATCAACTCCATTATAGGAAACAAATGGCTTTCCCTCATACGTAGTACATATCCTGCAACTAGTATTTAAACGGTCCCAAGATGTTGACCCTGTCCGTAATAATAATAATAATATGAATCTCTTAAGAATACCCAAATAACTTTCACGTTCACCAAGATGACATTGGCGAATAAGTTACTCAGGAGGCTGCCAGTCAAAACCCAATCCGATGTTATTAACAGACGTTACATTCAGAGCCTCCACGAGCCACTGGAGTGGTTCTGAGCCGCTACATTAAACGAGGCTCTGGCGCCAGACTCAAGATACCCAGGGGAGGGGCACGGGTGGAGGATGGAAGGGGGCGGGACTTCTCAGCAGGCCTGCATGATCTGCTGGTAGGGCTGAGGAGCCCCCAGCACCTTGTAGCGCACCTTGGTGTTGGTGATAGCGCCGTGCTTCTGCCGCAAGTGGAGACGCAGCTGGCTCTTGTGGCGGAAGTGGACGTCACACTGGTCACACTGGGAAGAGGGGGGGTCGAGAGGTCAGCGGGCTCAGACAGCACAAGCACCCACCGTGTACTATTGTGATGTACACTATTGTACACTGTATAGTACAATATTGTACAGTGTGTATTGTTGTACTGTAATACTGTACACTGTGTATTGTATTGTACTGCACACTATATACTGTATGTGTATATATATATATATATATATATATATATATATATATAGTGCCCCCTGGAGCCCAAGGTAATCACTATTGAGCAGTGTGAGCATCTATGTTTACAGTAACATTTATGGCACTATCTACGAGAGCAAAAGCAATGAGAGCATCCACCCCCAGGGAAAGGGGGGGGGGGGTACACTCACAGCGTAGGGCTTCTCCCCAGTGTGAATGCGCAGGTGGCTCTTTAGGGTCTGCAGGTGGCGGAAGCGTGTGCCACAGGTGTGGCAGGGGTACGGTTTCTCCCCGGTGTGGATCAGTACGTGGGCCCTGAGGTGGGCCACCTGTCGCCATGGCAACGAACAAATTAAGCAGTTATGTCGCATGGACAAACTTTGTCATTGCAACATATAGTAATTATTTAAAGGTATTATATGCAGTATTTTCAACATTAAATAGCAGCAAACAACTATTTTCTAAGATATAGTGTGGTAATTGTGTGACAATAGTGGCATCCTGATTGGAACAACTCAGTTTTTTGTTTTCTTAGCCAATCTGGCCGCTCATGCATGTAAGTGTGTGTGTGTGTGTCCATGAAGCATTTGTTTTGGTCTGAGATGCTGGTGCTCTAGTATGACATCTAGTGGTCAAAAGTCATATAGAGCCACTTTAAGATTTACATTCACCAGAGACCCATTGAACTCAAGAACCTTAGCCAATACACAAACACACGCTTAGTTAGGTCCGTTACCTGAACAAAGCGAGCGCCGCACGTGTCACAGCGGTAAGGCTTCTCTCCCGAGTGGATACGAGAGTGAGTCTTCAGGTTGGCTGGTCGGTTGAATTGGGCGCTGCAGACATTACAGCGATAGGGCCGGTCACCTGTCAGGACAACGTGTCAGATTAGCCCTCAGGAACAGTGTTGGGCATGTTACTCAGGGATTGTAATACTTTACTAGTTACTTATTACTCTTTCAAAAATGTATAATATTACTTTACTTATTACTGGGTGTTTATTGCTTATTACCTGTGTAGCCAGCTAATTTTAGAACTGAATCCTCTTTATTGGAATGATAATTAACCTTAGCAGTCAACAATCAGCCAAAGTGAAAACATTGCAGCCTCTCAAGCTAGATGATTGGATGGGTTGGTTCAATTAGCCTACCCTAAGTTTGCTAGGACCAGACATCTTGTTCTTGTAACGCAGTAACTATTAGTTACTTGGATTAATAATTGTAATATTATTACTGTTTTGGAAATAGTAATTAGTTACACCATTTGTTACTGAAAAAAATTAATAATATTACAGTTACTGCCCAACACTGCTCAGGAAGGACGATAGCTAGCAGCTAACTGTACCGGGGTTAACTGTACCGCACCTGCAATAGCCTTGGTTCCGACAAGGTTGCCGGGGTAACAGTACGGCATGTAATAGCTCTCGCTCTTGATTGGCTGTGGGCTGTGGGGCATCACCCCTGGTTCGGTGGAGGACATGATGCACGATGACACTGAGGAAATGAGACAAAATACCGTTTCATGAGGTTATTCATTGTCACAACTATCTCTACATATGTAACAATGAAATGTATCGTCACAACTATCTCTATATATGTAACAATGAAATGTATTGTCACAACTATCTCTACATATGTAACCATGAAATGTATCGTCACAACTATCTCTACATATGTAACAATAAAATATATTGTCACAACTATGTCTACATATGTAACCATGAAATGTATCGTCACAACTATCTCTACATATCGTCACCTTCCTAAAATAATGGCCTAAGTAATTTTTTGACAATTTTTTTTTGCATACACCATCTTCTCATGATGCTGGCCACCTCTGGTAAAATCGCATACATGCTCAGATCTTGCGATTCTACCTGTGGCCTATTTATAATAACAATATATATATATGAAAAAATGACATAGGCCATTATTTTAGGAAGGTGACGATATGTAACAATGAAATGTATCGTCACAACTATCTCTACATATGTAACAATGAAATGTATCATTGTGCTTAAGATTCATATTTTTGCTGTTGTGTACATGTGAGACATGTACTGTTCCCTACCTGTTCCCGCCTTTTGACCGGAATGTTCCTTTGGGTGTTCCACAGAGGGGGGTGGCCCAAGGGGAGGGGCTTGGCCAGAACCCTCGTAGCAGGAGGCCTGCCCCTGTCTAAATGAAAATAATAACTAATAATAGTTATTATTAATAATAATAATAATAATAATATTAAATAATAATAATAATGAATAAATAATAATAAATAATAATCATAAAATAAATAATAAAATTAATAATAATAATTATTATTATTAATAATAATAATAGTAGTAATAATAATAATAATACATAAATAATAATCATAATAATACATAATATTCATATAATTATTTAATATTATTATTAAGAATAAATAATAATAAAATATAACATTAATTATTATGATTATTAATAATAGTAATATTAATAATAATAAATAATACGCATGCATTAGTTAATGTTTAAGATCATTTTAACTGCAGTTTTACACAAACACACCTATCAATCTGACCATGCACTTCTCCAAACCACGCCTCTGTGGTTGCTTTTGGGGTCACGGTCATCCTATTTGAGGTGGGCGTTCGCTGTCCCTCTGGCTCCTCCTCTTTCACCGTGGTAACAGCACAGAGAGGGTTTAGGACGATGTACTTGTATTTCTTCCAATTACAAGCCTTGGGGTCTAGTGTGCATTTCACATCACTCTGGAAAATTAATATCGAAACCATCTATGTCAATTAGTGGGAAGATTTGCATCACTGTATAAGAAGACTAAATGCTCATTTTGTCCAATATTTTGTAATTAAAAACAGGAACCAAAAACTACCGTATTACGTTATTTTAATAGGCGTAGGGCATAGTAAGTCTCAAATCAAAACTCAAATCAAAACAAAAACATCTCTCCCTTCAATTACATACTGTATGGTGCTTTCTCAGAAGCTCCGCCCCCGCACATTGTAAATGCATTGTGAAGGCTAGGATATTGTTGTTGTGTGCAGTCTGCACCACTTTGTGTCTACGGAACCAGGGCTGTATAGAAGTACCCGATTATTGTTTCAGCACGCACAAAGAACCGTAAGCTAGCTAAATGCAAGGAGATATTTGGTGAAGTATTATTAGCTTACAATTGCTTACTATACCTTTAAATGAGGCGTGTAAAATCTACATTTGTGGCCATTATAACACATAAGGATGTATACTTTCAAGGGGGGAGGGGCTTATTGTCATGTTTTCGGCCATACCGTGGGTGGTTTAGAGAGGCTGCAGGTGTTGGACTCAGGGGGAGAGTTGGGCTGGAGGTTGGAGCGGGAGGGGCTGTCTGGAGAAGGGGTGGGGGTGGCTGAGAGGGGCGAGTCCGGCTCCAGCTTCAGCCCCTGTGACCTGGGCTGGCAGGTCGGGAAAGCCCCTGGCTGCAGGGAAAGGCCCATCTCCCTGGGGACCCTGGTGGAGAAACACAGGAAGCGGCGCGATAAGCCGGACTTGTCGACGGACAAAGGGGGACGCAAACAATAACGCCATCGAGACACACTCAGCACACACACATACACACACCTCACAGATAGAGATGGGTTCACCAGTGCCTTGCACACACACATGCTCAGTCACAGTCACGCGTGCACACACACACACACACACCTCACAGATAGAGATGGGTTCACCAGTGCCTTGCACACACACATGCTCAGTCACAGTCACGCGTGCACACACACACACACACACACACACACAATTAATATTTACTAACTTCACTACACTATGGAACAATGACAGAACAAAAACTCAATATAAACAATCGTGGTAGGAACACATATGCAAAGCGCACAGAATACCTTTTGCCCCTTCCTCCTTCATTCTTCCTCTCACCTGGCTACAGCAGCTGTCGGCTGGGCTGGGGTCCTTGGCTGGGGGGCCGCGTTAGGCTTAGGGCCCCTCTGGGGGGCCACAGAAGC
The DNA here is from genome assembly GCA_027564835.1 of Typhlichthys subterraneus. Taxonomy (NCBI): domain Eukaryota; kingdom Metazoa; phylum Chordata; class Actinopteri; order Percopsiformes; family Amblyopsidae; genus Typhlichthys; species Typhlichthys subterraneus. The sequence goes on from JAODUH010047981.1 coordinate 7,475, forward strand.
CACAGACACGCTGGAGTCCAGCTCCAATCCAGGATGAGCTGCACTCATCCTCTCCCTGTGGGCAGAGGAGGAAACGTCAGCCAGGGCTGCCACACTGTTATCACTTTTAAAGGGACAGCACACCGCTTTTACTCTTAAAGGGACAGCACACTGTTATCACTCTTAAAGGGACAGCACACCGCTTTTACTCTTAAAGGGACAGCACACCGATAACACTCTTAAAGGGACAGCACACCGCTTTTACTCTTAAAGGGACAGCACACCGATAACACTCTTAAAGGTACAGCACACCGCTTTTACTCTTAAAGGGACAGCACACCGCGTTTACTCTTAAAGGGACAGCACACTGTTATCACTCTTAAATGGACAACACATTGCTTTTACTCTTAAAGGGACAGCACACTACTATCACTCTTAAAGGGACAGCACGTCACTTTTACTCTTAAAGGGACAGCACACCATGTTAGCCCCCACCTGACCCCCATGTCAGCCCCCAACTTGACCCCCATGTCAGCCCCCACCTGTGTGTCTGCATGAAGGTGCGGCAGGCGGTGGCCACGTGGTCCATCTGGAGGTAGGCGGCCGCGGCCAGGACCCCGGGGGCGCTGCGTGTGGTCAGCGGGAGGCGGGAGGTGTACATGAAGTCCAGCAGCAGGGACACGCAGGCCGGCTCCAGGCCGCCGGGTAGCGACACACTCAGCATCTGGTCACCGCGGCAACAGCCGTCGCCGTGGGGCGGTAGGCGGCGCGAGTAGAGCGAGTAGAAGAGGCCGCTGTGGGAATGGGGGGGGGGGAGGTGAGATGTGAAACTGCAATAAGTGTCCATTATTGTGTCCGGCAGGACATGAGACAAAATGGCGGCACGAAGATGATGACTGGTCTTAGTAGAAAACAGGAAAGAGTGTAATTAGGGGGAGGGGGTGCAAAGAAGAGAAAACATTGTGAGCTGAGGACAGATGGACGGAGAGTGAAGGGTAGGAACAAAAACAGGATGGCAGAGATGAAGGAGCCGTGAGTGAGTCAGAGAAACAGTAGAAATGAGGACATGAATTAACACTATACACTGGACAGAATATTTTGCTCTTTTCCGGGCATTTTTAACACTAGCATACACATTAAGCAACAGTGGGGGGGGGGAAGAAAAGTTATACTGATTGCACTGATGAAAATATACATGTGTTGCTATGATACAATGAGGCAACATAAGCATTTGGTTTCATGATAAACATAACGCCAAATGTCCTTTTCCTTTCTTCCTAGAAAGAAAGGCGTGCGTTGTTATTTGTGATTTTATTAATTCTCACATGTTAAATGGCCCTCCGCAGTACCAACCTGCAGGCTACGAGCACGGCACAGTGGGCACGCAGCTGGACCGCGCCCACGACCAGGGTGGCGTCCGTCAGCACGTTCCGGTGCCGCAGCTCGTTCAGGTTCAGCAGGACGTCGTTGGAGTGCCTCGTGAACTCCTTCACGTATCCCTCTGCCGGGGCCACAGCACACAGCTCCCACTTGCGGTCAGACCTGTGTGCTTCCAGGGCCTCCGTCATGCTCGGCCCTAGCTACTACGGAGAGGACGATACTCTGTCAAATCAGCTTCTGTGACACATGAATGTCAAACCCGGGGATCATTAAAGGGTTATTTTATCTTACAGGTCAGTGTGTGAATCATTCAGTGAGTATTTCAACCAAGTCATCAGCATGTACTGTGAATTTAATGTTGAATTGTGCATACATTAGACCGTGTGTACAGTATTAGTCTAATTTAGCAATGAAGTACTTTGGAGACTGGTTGGTGTTTGGACATATGAAGTGTTCTGACATAGACATACCTTTGTTTATTGAGTAGAATAAATATAGAGGAGTGTCCCAAACACATCTGTTAGGTGAGACCAGCTCCCTGCTCGTACCTGCGAAATGAACATTTCACATAAAGAAATGATGTAGCAAAGTCATTCAAAATGAATAGTTAATTAAATGTAAGAAAAACAAAACAATAGGAAAAACCAATGATGAAAAATTCTGTATGAAAACACACATGAGCTGTCCCCATAGAGATCTTGTTAATATGTTACCTGGTTCCTTCATTTAACTAAAGGAATACTAAGATTTCCAATATTGTCTACATTATCCCCACAGAATAATGACAAAGCAATAACACCCCTCATTAAGAAATGTATAACGTAGCAAGGAATGCTAAACATGATTTAGCCTAAATAAATAAAAAACACAAACAACAAAACAACATCAACAACAATTAAACCCCCCCCCCTTCCTCCCCTAACTCACCCCGACCAGCAGGGACGAGAACTAATGTGCTCCTTGCTGACTTCAAACCTCCGCTTGCAGTTTCCAACAACAAGGCGTCTGTTACGTTTCAGTCACTGCCTTCACCGGCTCTGGGTCCGTCTGTGAGGGCTGGCCCAAAGGATGGGAGCTCTTTATAATGTTTCTCGGGAAGCTCGGATACAACCTCCTTCCTCTTTCCTCAACGGCCCACGCGTAGCCTGGAAGCAAAGCAGGAAAAGGCCTCGGCCCGGACCCTAGGCTCCAAGTATTTTTAGTGGGCTATTAGTTTTTCTAACCGCACAGCACTCTACAAAGTAATGTCAGGAAAGCGTGTCGTGTTTTCATGCCACGCTGAACAAATATATTTGTGAGGACTCATGGGGCGGCCAGCTACGTGCCTGGCTCTCCAGGAGCACGTCCAACCGAATCCCCCACCAACGCTTTCATCCATTCACCCTCTCCAGGACACAGGAAACTATCTGAGAGGAAGCTGAAACACTACCTACTTGTTAAATAAACTAACTTTGACCCTGTAATGGACAGATGCCACAGTGGTTCCTGTTCTTGAATACTTCTGCACTACACAGGTAGCCTCCCCATGCACAACTATCAGAATATTCCATCCATTCATTGGGAAATGGCAAAACATTGCAACATGATTTCATTAAAGTGAAGGAAAACTTGGCATAATGGCTGCCCCTTCTGGTCAGGGGACGCCACTGCAATCTATTTGACAGCTGTCAATATTTTGACACCTGATAACTTTTCTTGCCTAGTTACACAAAACATCTACGCACTTGTCACTGGTGGAGAGGCTGAGAGGGTCTTTTACACAATGTACTGCCAGTAAAGTAAACATAATGTATAGGCAAATCCAATAAATCCCACAGTATGCTAATACAGCAAGCAACTGTAACCTAATACACTTTTTGTCAATAAGCTCCTTGTGGTCCGCCATCTTACCGTTCTCTGTGCATGCTGAAAATATAACGCAGTACTTACACAGCACTCACTCCATAAAGAGGAACACAGACAATGTGGGGGGCAGATCTCCTGAAGGAGCACCCTGTGGCATTGAAGGGACAATTGTTTTGACTGAGTTAAAACATAAACAGCTTTCTTCAGAATGACTTATACCTATACGTAAAAGCAGCTAAACGCTCATATTTAACCACTCACAAATGTGCATGCACAAACATGTGTGACTGCAGAAGTGGGAAAAGTCAAGTAAATGCATGACTCGGTCCTGCATAACCTGCAGGCTGGCTGCCTGAGGGGATTGCTGACGTGTAGTGGAAATAAGATGAAGGAAGGAGGGCTGGAATAGGGGCGTTCAGTCCCATAAAATCAAGAGGATACCCTCTGCTGGTTGTGAAAAACAACCTCAACTCCCATAACGGCTAGAAATGCAGCGGACAGATGTGCAGGAACTGACTCTCTCTCTCACACGCATGCGTGCACACACACACACACACACTCACACGCACAGACACACACACACACACTCGCCCGCACACACGCATGCACACACGCACAGACACACACTCGCCTGCGCAGGACATCCGTCAATAATAAAACCGTCCAGCCGCACAGGAGACAAGGGCGTATTGTATGGGGTTATGGGGAGAAGGGGTCAAGGTCAAAGGTCACCAATAACTAAGAATATCAAGCAAAACGTTACCTCATCCTCGGGACAGCTTTGGATTCATGGGGGAATAAGACACGGGACGACCAATTAAGGAGCTGAAAAAATATAGGGATGGCACAATCAATTTTTTTCAGTCCCGATACCGATACAGATACCGGCCCTTTGGGTATCGGCTGATACCGAGTACCGATCCGATTCCAGTATTAAATTAAGTCTTAAGTTAAGTTGCAAAGTAAATGACAGCCAATCTCTATTTTAGGATTTAGATGCATTTTATAAACTTGCTGCTGATAGTGTGGCCTGGGTGGGTTAGACATGGCTGATGCTTGACAGTAGACCTACAGTACGTGTGTAAATACATTTAGTTGGATCAGCCCGATGGATCGATTACAACTGTTCAATTGTCACCGATTCTGATCCAGCTATTTAAGTCAGTATCGGACCGATTTCCGATCTCAGTATCGTATCGCTGCCATCCCTAAAAAATGTACCATGAATCATTTTTCCTTTACATTATAGCACTGTATCTCTCACAGTGAAAAAACTCACCTATTTGTTACTACGAATAAAATGCATTACACATGAAGAGCACAAAATAATCCTTTCGATTCACAGCAGGCTGTTTATTAAAGTGTAATGACCCTACTCGTGTGATGTACAATAACATGCACCGACAACATGACCATGTTTGGCTTTGTCCTTTGTCCTTTGAAATGTGAAACGGAAGCAGAGCATTCACCAGGGGTGTTGAGCGCGTGTGCACGTCGCTTGGGTTTTTTGTTTTGTTTTGTTTGTGTGGGGGTCGGCTCAATTGTTGTGCTTTGTGAAAGATAGAGAAAAAAAAAAATAAACTAAAAAAGAAGGAAAACAGCGTTTAAGAAAACAGAGAGGGAGATGTGGGTCTCGGCTACTTCCAGGCATTGTGAGAAAAACGGATGAGGGGAGGTTGAGGGGAGGGTGGAGAGATGGTGAGGGGAGTGTGGCGTGGTTGAAGGGATGGTGGGGAGCGGTTGAGAAAAAGGTGTGAACATTTCTGAACAGGCTAAGCAAAGGGCGGAAGCCATTAAGTGTGTCCCCTTGGCATGACCAGGCTAATCGAGGCTTCCTGCGTTTTAGTCCTCCTATCAATGCCCTTCAAAAGCAACCACTGAGGCTGAGCCTCTTGAACACAGATTCAACTTCTATATCTTCCTTTATATCTATTTTCTGCCAGAGTGATACCAGATATATGCCAATGACATATATTACTTACTTTTTAAATGTAATCCGTTAGAGTTACTAATTACCAGATTAAAATTATAATCAGTAATGTAATTTTTGGATTACCTAAATTTAGTAACATAATCTGATTACTTTCCATTACTTTTAGATTACTTCACGCGTAAACATTGTTCTTTGAAATGCCATCCAAAGCAATTTACTGTATTGGCGCGCCAAATGTTTCCACTTTTTTACCGTATATGTTGCGCAGGCGATCATATTAAAGTAGGACTTTATTTCATTTATTGATTGACGTTAATGAAAGGTAAATACGTGTAGATTAATTTGTTTTATGCATTTTCTTCTGCAAACTTTTTTTTTACATTTGAAAGTAGTCCTAGAAGTAATCATCTAATACAAATAAAAAAATACCTGGAATCTGATTGCACTATTTTATCTGGTAACTGTAATGGATTACAGTTACTGTTTTTTTTGTAATCAGATTACAAGTAACTGAGTACATGTAATCCGTTACTTCCCAACCCTGAATGACACCTCCAAAGGGGATTTTACATCATTTTTAAGTTACTCCAAGGACAAAGTTCAACTGAGGTGAAAAGTAAAATCCTAAAACGCTTAAGAAAGATCTTATCAATCAATTGTAAGGATGGAAATCGATTTGTTTTCACACAGGGACAACTCTGCCATGTCTCCATGACTGGAACACATTAAATATAGGGCTGTAATGTTGGTTTCCTGAATTTTGCTAATGTACCGGTATGTGTCGAAGCCATGCTTATGCGTTCAACAGCTGTATGGTGCCAAGCTGTTCACAAGGACCCGGCCTTAGTGCCACCAGTTGCAGCGGCACAACACAGAAGCACATAAACGGTGTCTTCCTGCTATTGCAGAGGACTGCGGACATATAAGGACAAACACTATGGGAAGGAAAGAGGAGGAGGAGGTGGGATTTGTCCCAGAGACTAGCCTAAATTGTTTGTCCTCTGTGGAAGGGGTGGGAATGAATTACTTTCAGAAAAAGTCCCTTTGAAGTATATGGAAATAAATGTGGGGGGTTGTCAGTATAGCGTGCTTCTGCAGAGACATTGAACAGCGGGTGGGAGTAGGCTACAGTTTACCTTTGTGTTCAAGGCCTCAAAATAAGTATGTTCGTGGATCCCATTTAACCCACTGTACATAACCCCAGATAACCAACAAATGATGTAGTAAGTGTAGCTTTAATCACTAATCTTTATGTATATTTAATTGTAACGTGAATCATGTAAGTCAGTTCAGATCAGATCAACTTATTTACTGAATTACTTTACGATAAGAAGAAAAGGCAGACGTCTACTAATATATATTAGTGAATAGGCTAGTTTCAGGCAGTGTAATAATATACTTTGTATCGCGGTAAAGCAACTGCGTTTTCCATGTCAAGAATCCAATGAGCCAGCACAGTTCACGACCGCAGACAGCCAGCTACGTCACGAGTTTGGAATGCGGTGACGACCGTAGGTTGTGGCGAACCGAAGGCCCGTGACAAACTCAGGATCCGATCCACGAGAAAGTAGGTTAACGAAAACAAATATAACGCTAAAGAATTCAAGTTGCCCGGGAATCGTTTATACTGGCCTGTGGATGTGGCAAGTCAGACGCGTTTTTGTTCTTTTAGTTTTAGGCATACATGCTACTGTAAACTGCGCGTCAGGCGTTTTCTATCTAGGCTATGCTATTCAAGTAGCCTGCAGCCTGGATCCGAGCTTAGCTCGAGTTATCTCATCAAATAAGTAAACAAACGTGTCATTAAAGTTAATTATTGCAATTTAGCCCTCATTATAGTCGCTAGATCTTTTAAGATGTTTATTTTACATAGTTCTGACGCAAGGATTGTCGGATTTGGAAGGGGTGTTGTACGGAAACTGATAATTTTTCTACATAGGCTACTTCTTTTTCGACGAGACTAGCTGATCGCAGAAGCACTTCGCAGTGTAATGTTAGGTAAATAGTACATTTCGGCGTAGGGGGGCAATGTTGGCACGACACATGGATTGACAGAACGTTAGAAAATAAATGCTAACTTCTCACCATACTGTAGTAAATATGTAGACTACAGACATGCTGCAGTTTGCTGCACAGTGTTGTAACCACACTGGCGCTATGCCAGCACAACTGTGCCGCATCGTTTCGTTGTTTTGACAATGGTCTTTTGTTTTTAGATGGGATTGAATGGAAGAAGAGCCACAACAAAGTGAAAGGTATGACATTTTGTTTTAAATGTCTTAGTTTGTTATGCTAGCCAACTGATGAAGCTTATAGCTCCAATCCACTGATGTTTGTTGTTACATTTGACAAATAATAACACATCAAATGTCATAACATGTCAAATGTTCCCTGTTTTGCAAAACCACAGGAGTAACCTTTGCCAATAGCTATGATAAAGCCGACGCCTGCTGCCTAATAATAACCTGGCACTGCATCCTCAGACTTTAGTGTGTTCTCCACCGATTTATGACCGGTTTAAATCTGGTATATGGTAGAGCAGTGGTCAAAGCATTGTTTTGCATTGTCATTGATTGTCAACGACAGTTAAGTCAATTACTTATGATTTAGAGGAGTGACACTACCACTAAAACTGTTGAATTAATATTAACTATAACAATGTATTCTTTATTGGATGCACCACTCTCACCCAACATTAGAATCCTTATTTTACACACATTGTTCCAATTTCATGAGCCACATAATCAACAAAAGTGGGCTACCAATTTGATGCTGATTTGCTGTAGCGGGCAAACAACATTTATTGGTCGACAATCTAATCTATTAAGTATTTAACATTGTCTATCTTTGCATGGTGTTTGTTAACAGCTGAAGCTCACCTGTCTGACAGTGTTATTTATCCCAAAGAGGATGTGTGATATTGTTATGAGCCAGGTGTGTGTGTGTGTGTACACAGATTCATATCAGTTTCCTGTTTTGTTTTTGTTTCCAACTGAAATGGAAATATTGATACTACTGAACTGTTAATAGCCAGGGACAATTACTATTGTAATACATGGCTGGCAAGATGGAAATACAACTGTGTGTGTGTGTGTGGATCTCTTGGATATGTGTATCTCAATGCAAAAACATACATTGTTTTAGAGGCTCGTGCAATGCAGCTGGAAAATCCCATTCCTTGGGGAATAGCTAGTCCTTTCCTGCAAGTTGACTGTTGTTACATCTGTGTGTTTAGTTGTCATGGGAAACAGACATTACATTGGCTTCTGAAAACATAAACACTTAGCGGTTGCAGTATGTTATCATGCGAATTTGGGAGCAAGTTTAAAATGTATCTATATTGACTGGATAATACCCTGAAAAAATATAATGCTAGAAGCTAGTGTGATATTGTTTCTACCCATCTATGGCTTTAAATAATTTGAACTGGAAGAACACATGTTGGAGAATTTTACTTGCTATACACAGTCAATACATTAATGGTTTATCTTGCATGCCAATACATATAGAATACATCTACTACTTCTATCTATTATCAATGCAAAATATGTGTTAAATGGCCTGTTCCGGGCAGGGTATTTCCATAACAGTTCTTCTGCAGGTGTGTCAAAGCATAACAAATGTTGTCAATTTGACTAGTACCTGATAATGTTTGTAATTTATCCATAAGGCATCCATTTTAAGACCATGTCACAGATTGATAGCTGTTATAGCACAGTATGCAAGTTTGTCCTAATTCATATTCAGCTATTGCCCCCTTGTGGCCAAATGACACTCCATTTATTACATTAACATTTACATCCAAAGCGACTTGCATGTAGTAAGTAGTACATTTAACTAGAACAAATACAGCATAATGTCATTATACTAATTACACTGGTCAACACATTTTTACAAAAATCATGTTACTGAAATAAAATGAGTAATTTCTTATAAATTTGTATGTGCGCAACACACACATGACAGTCAAATTGCAAAATTGGCTCTATATGAAATCTCTTCAAAGCACATTTTTCATGATTATATTCGTGTTCAGCACACCAAGATACTACAGATTAGGGCCTTTTTAAGTCCATAACGATTTCACTGTGGACCAGTGTTCTAATCAAGGCTGGAGTGTAAGCCCAAAGGCTCTAAAGCGCGCCCTCGTTTGCTCCCGTACCCCCAGCAGCTTGTCATGTCCGGCCCCACGTGGCTGCCCCCCAGAACACTAGACAGCCCAGAGAGAGCCGTGCCACAGATGTCCCACACCGGAGGAGCCGTCTACCGAGTCCCGAACAAGAAGGGCGTCGCCGACCCCCGGCCCAATTATGGTCTGTACGACCAGAACGGAGGGCCGGGGGCTGGAGGGATGAGCAACCGCTACAAGGCTACCGGACACGCAGGTACAGATGGAATGCAAGGCCGGCTGATACTGATGGATGTTTACGCACACACTGTTATTGTTTAGAACATGACATGTAGAATATTACAAATCACAATGTTATATTTTGAGTAAAATTATGTCTTTAGTTTATCTTTTTGAAAGTGAAATTAATTTGTTTTAAACCTTAGGATGCACATCCCTGCAAAGTGTGACATGTCTGTAAGTGACAGGGTTTTTAATGTGAACTTGTCTCTGTGTCCACAAGGTGGCCCCCTGCACCACACTCCCAGCGATCATTATTACCCTCCGCCTCAAGGACCCAAAGAGGACCGCAATTGGAGCCCTCACGTGGACAGCTATGAGCTAATGGTAGGTAGTTGGCATGTCACTTTCTCCGTCATATACTGTACGTAACATAATTGTCATCTGGAAACATTCAAATATCAGCACTGGGAAATGAGCATCTCTACACAAAGGTACACTCCTTTCTTTTTAAAACTTGTATTATTACACCCCCGACCCTGAACGGCTTCCCTTGCTCTGTTTATGCCTCACTTGTTTTTGTAATGCTTGTTTCAACCACAAGGGGGATACCGTGGACACAACTCGAGCGAGTGTATTTATTTCATTCAAATGTTGCACAGATAGTTTTAATGAAAGTTCCATTGCTGATAAAGCGCGCTGTGTTTCAGTACCGTGGCTCCGACAAGGCCGTGGGCCACTCCAACATCGACGCCGACATCGACTCACTGACCTGTATGCTGGCAGACCTGGACAGCCACCCTCATGACAGCACACAGGTGTGGGAGTCAGCCATTGCCCAGCAAATGGCAACATATGTGTGTTGGTGAACATGCAGGATAGTCTAGAGGAAAGCATCTGCTAAACTACATTGACATTTTAAATGCATTCTAGCTCCATAGCGAGTAGTGTTTTGCAGGTAATTTTTAGTTAATAGTATACTAATAGTATGCTAATACATCCTAGCTCCATAGCGAGTATTGTTTTTCAGGTAATGTTTAGTTAATAGTATACTACTAATAGTATGCTAATAGTGTTTAGCAGGTCATGTTTAGTTAATAGTATACTACTAATAGTGTTTTGCAGGTCATGTTTAGTTAATAGTATGACCTGCAAAACATTATTAGTAGTATGTCTGGTTAACTCTCTGAGGACTGCCAAGTCGCCCGCGACATAAGTGCTTATCAAACATTGTGATAAATAACTTCGCGCTCCTTTATCCTATCGATTTGCGGTCAAATGCATTCGAAACCGGAGGCTTCAATGTAAATAAGTAGCCCATGTCCGTGTTCGTTGGCTAATTAGAATATTCTGAAATATTTTGCAAATCAGAGGCATTGTTCCTGAAGTGAAATGCAACCACACTTTGGGGCTTCATTCCATTCAAAATGTTGATAGGCCATTATCAGATGACTGTAAGCCTATAAACATTGACATGATTGTGATAGACAGGTCTATACGCCTATTAGAGCCCTTGAAAATGTAAATGCTAGCTGTTGATGACTATATGAATTGTACAGGCAAGCCAGTGCGTTCATTCAGTGATAAAAATAATATGCAGCACTTGGTAGTGACATATATATTTAAATATATTAATTTGTGACTGAAAATAAGTGGGGCAAAAAGGGGAAAATCTCCTTTAACCCCAAAGAGTTAATAGTATACTACTAATAGTATGCTAATGTTTTGCAGGTCATGTTTAGTTAATAGTATGCTACTACTAATGGTATGGTAATGTTTTGCAGGTCATGTTTAGTTAATAGTATACTAATAGTATGCTAATAATGTTTTGTTAATAAAATTTTGCCGACCCCTGTGCTCCCTGCAGCTGTACGACAACGTGCCTTACAACCACCACCTCTCAGGGGACCGCTACCTGCCTGCAGCCCAGAGCGGGGCTCCCCCTCAGGGCCGCCCGTCCACAGGCTACCCCTCCCACCCCCAGAGCCAGTACCACCAGGCTCCCCCGTACCCGGCCGAGCAGCCGGCTCCACAGTACCCCTCCCACCACCACCAGCAGCACCACCAGCAGCAGCAGCAGCACCGCCAGCAGGGCTGCTACGCCCCCACTGCCTCCTCCTCCTCGGCCCCCACGCCGTACCCCCAGCCGGTGCCCGCCTCCTACAGCACGGCCTCCACCCCGACGGGGCCCCGCTTCAGCGTGCAGGTGAAGACGGCTCAGCCCGTCACCTACTCCCAGACGGGGAGGCAGGCGGAGCAGGCCTACGCCCCGCCCCCGCCCCCGCCACGCCCACACGCCACCGCCGGCCCAGCCTCGCGGGCCCCGGCCCCCCAGGGCTGGTACCCCCAGCACCAGCACCATGAGGGACCCAGCACCAAGGGAGGCATGGAGAGCAGTCACTCAGGGGCCAGGCCAGACCAGAGCCCCGCTTACCAGCTTAACAAGGTGAGGGGGGGGGGTCACTCTGGGGTTAAGGGACTTTCATTCTTCTTTCATATGTGCAGCACTGGGGGGGGGGGTCTGGGTG
>JAODUH010047992.1:0-19486 GCA_027564835.1 Typhlichthys subterraneus
ATGTATTATGAGAGGTATTTATTGAAGTCGGACTAAGTAGGACATCAGTGAAGGCCTAGGTGTTTAATGCACGGCCCGCCACTGGTTATGGTTAATGCAGGTTTATTTTGTGTGTAGCATTTTGTGTGTGCCAAGTGTGAGAAGCCTTTCCTGGGTCATCGCCATTATGAGAGGAAGGGGTTGGCTTACTGTGAGACTCACTATAACCAGGTAAAGAAGCCAATTGTTTAGTCTCGTTTTCAGATAGTTATTAATTTATGGTTGTTTAAAGGTGCTCTGTGTATTAAATTACCATCTTCTCCAAACCATTAGGGGTCAACATTTCTCCAGAATATTATGGCGCCCTTAATTCACCCTCTCACTCAGAGCGTTAGGCTCATATCTCTCCTGTCGCCAATATCTCAGTCAATCTACTTACATGTGTCCACACACTGATTTTAAAGTAATATGGTAAAAAAAGAAGCCAATAGCGCAATTCAAATAAACTGCTAAAATACTGAGAGCCAACAACACTGCTATTTTATAATATTCCTGTGCCATATCAACAAGAAAAAATACAGTCAGCCAAACAATATCAACGCCATATGGAACGTTGTAGGCTATGGTTTGCAATCAACTGTAATTCCAGATGACAAGACACACAAAAACTAGGTAAAGGTGCTTTTATTGTCACGTATACACATTGTTGGAAAATTCATCCTCTGCATTTAACCCATCCTCAAGGGAGCAGTGGGCAGCTGCTGTGCAGCGCCCGGGGACCAACTCCAGATTGGAGCCAGTGTCACTGGTCACATGACACTGGAGAATGAAACCTGACATGTTTTTGATAGCGAATAGCCTTGCTCGGCGTTTACTTACTGGTAGGCCCCGATTACACAGAGATGCATCGCTAGAAGGTTGTTGCCAGCAACACCATTGTTTTCTTATGGTGCGGTGCACCTGGCATGCGCTCTTCTCTTGCGCACTGTTTGTCAATATCACACATGGCCCAGGCAGCAAGCTCTGTGTGATCGGGGCCACAAGCAAACTGACAGAACACAGAACAGGGTCGGCGCATGGCGAAATAGTACGACAATGGAATGAGTGAAAAACTCCAACGAAGATGCTGCCCCCACACAACTGTCAATCAACATATAGCTGGGGTGTGCTGGGGTCACACACTGGTGACAACGGATTTGAATTGTCCAACGAGGTCAATATGCATATTTAGCATATAAGCCAACGGCTTGCAAGCATAGCTCCATTCTTATAATGTCCACGAGTATCTCCTGCATGCATCTTCTCGTGAGGGCTACAGCCTGCTTTGGAATCTAGTGACTCCTTGCCCCTTGAGGTACAAAGTGGTATTACAAGGGTACGGAGCGGACCTAGCTGTTAATTTCAGAAAATATCTCTGCAACGCAGTACATACAGGGCTTTGACATGTCATCAAAACATGTTTCTTATACCTCTTTTGAGCATTCTTTTTAAAAATGTTTTAAATTAAACATATTAGACACATAGCACCTTTTTTAACAACAAAATTAGATCTCCCAATTTTAAAGTATCCTGCATTTCAATCCATACTAATGACACAAAGTTGCTTGCTGTATTTAATTTTTTTTTTTTTTTTTACTGGTCAGCTTTTCGGAGATGTGTGCTACCACTGCAACCGTGTGATTGAAGGAGATGGTAAGGCTGAATGTTAATCCAAGTTCCTAATGAGGTGCTCATTTTAGATCTGTTGAATAATCAACCATGTGTCTCTCCCTCAGTGGTATCAGCCTTGAACAAGGCCTGGTGTGTCAGTTGTTTCTCTTGCTGTACTTGCAACACAAAGCTCACTCTCAAGTAAGTTACACTGGTCAATATGTAGTGTATTTTATGAGCCAGCCCTCTACTACTACTAAATACAGGCCCACACTGTTCTAATCTGATCACATCAGAAGTCTAACTGACTTTGCTTCCTCCCTTCTTCCTATGGCTCCCTTCTTAAATACCTTGTCCCGTTCCCTTCCTATGATTTATCTTTCCCACCACTACGGCATGGTCTTCCAGAGATAGGTTTGTGGAAATTGACCTGAAGCCTGTATGTAAGCACTGCTGTGATCACATGCCCGAAGAGCTGAACGCAGACTGGCCCAACGCAAGTGCGTTGCCAGAGAAGACAAGAAAAAGCCTGTTGTCTGTGCTGCTACTCACTGCATCTCTTCCTTGCTCTCTCGACTCGATGTAGTGTGTTCTTCTTGTTTTGTAGAGACACAGCGCCTAATCATCTTGTACCACTCATATTAATGGCCGCATAAAAGCCTTTTTGCACTTTAGTAAGACTACGGTAATTTGGATTTATTAATTGTATGAGAATGCTTGTTAGGAAGCTGAAGTCTTCCATTTTGTTAACAGTTGGACACACATTCATTACATTACAAGGTTTTCTGCCCTTTGCAGGAACAAGTTTGTGGAGTTTGACATGAAGCCTGTGTGTAAGAAATGTTATGAGAAGTTTCCTTTGGAGCTGAAGAAACGGTTGAAGAAGCTGGCTGAGACCATTGGGCGCAAATAATCCTTACATTACACAACCTATAAAGTAGGACTGCTTAAACAGACTTTTAAGAAGTGCCTGGTGTAGTACCCGTATCTGGCCACCACAATTTGGAAATGTACTGTTATTAAATGTCAATAGACTTCATGCTACAAAGGCTTCATGTTTGCAGTTATATGTTTTGTCTTGGGAGAAATGCTTCTGTGTCTGATGGATCTATAGTACTATTAACCTGTGTGCTTGCATGCTTTGTTGGGGGGGAATGCCAATGTTATGCTAACAGCCCATTGAGACATGGTGAGTCGCAGTTGTGCTGTATTGTCATACTGTGTTGGCAGCTTTATGCCCTGCTGGATTCCAGAATTAAGAGCACTCACAAGTGCATTGTCCTTCAGTAATGACACATAAATCACAGATGTTCCTGTATTTTTGAGTATATGTATCTTAACATTCAAGAATTTACATTATTGTAATAATGTATTTCATGTATTTAGCTTTACATTTTGCTTGTTGGTGAACTGTACACTTTTGACATGTATACCTCAGAACATAACAATCACTAGGAGGGTATTGTTGGAAAGAAATAGTTTTGTACAAGCATATCATATTGGATATATTAATAATATAAAATATGTAATGTGGACAAGCTTTATAGAACACATTTGACTGATTTAAATGGTACTTGGATTAAATATTTTAAAATTCTTTATTTTTATTTAATCTTGTGATTTGCACAGGCATACACTTTTGAAGTTTGACTAAGAATATTGCAAAATGTTAAACTATAAAATAAAACACATATTACAACTAAACTTGCCTAAATCTTAACATTTCTATACATTGGATATTCAAACTAAATTTAAACAAAATCAAATGAATACTTCAGTTTCACAGGGAATATGTTAAAATACAAATTCAAGTTATTAAAACCACATATGCCTGACTACAGAAAACAACTGCACACAATGTATTTGGATCAGCACTTTTATTATACTACAGCTTTGTATAGCTAGCTCAATTATAATAAACATTTATGAATGTTGATTTTTATTATATATTATATATGGTCATGCATAGTGTTTTCTCACTACCAATACATTTCTCAAAACCACATTATTTCTGAAAATTATTCACATCTTATATAGATATTTCCAGATGATGAATTCTGATATACTAATCAGTTTTTGTTTGTTCATAACTTATTTTCTATAGTGTTTATTTTTCTGAAGAGAAATGGTATATGCTTTTTGTAAATAAATAAATAAAGACTAGTTTTAGTTTTTGCAGGTAACAGACATCCATGCAATGTATACTGAACTGTGTTTTTAACATTGATGTACAGTAGCTGTCCCCTTATTCATCCTTCAGCTTGCTGGTACTGGTGAAAAGCATGGGCCGTTCTAGTGCGTTGTTGGTTCCTTAGATGATTCGGGGTCACTGTCAGTGCCTTATTTATTTGGTAAAGATGTGAGGATAATCCAAGGAAGTGCAGTCTGAAACTGGTCCACTCACCAAAGGTCATATGAAAGAGCAATTTGAGCTCTTCTGCATTACCAAAGAGTAATACTTGCCCACTGAGATTATTGTTTCTCACAATATTTGCATATTTATCAGGGAAATTCAGCCTCTCCAACTAGAAGATATTGAGAAACAAAATACAAACAGTAAGTCCACAATGTAATGTTAGAGTAGTGTTGTGTATGTAAAGGTTTCAACTCTTATTTTTACCACCAATACATTTTCAGAAGTGTAATTAGAGTGATTGAAATTGGTCAAACTACAGAGGTTGCTTACCTCTGTACAGACATCATCCACACTCATCATGACAATAGTTCTGACTGGCAGAGGGGCCATGTTTCTCATCCACTCCGAGTCTTTCAAGCTGGACGTCCCTCTGATCTGACCTAACTTCCTCTTAATTGTATGGTCGAGATTGACCGTTACGTGCTTGAACTCCTCCGTTTCCTTTACTGTGAACGGGAAATGCAATTTCAGAAATGTCTCAAACATTTCAGGATCGCCATCTTGCTCTAGGAGCTCCTCTATTTGTGTCCTGATCACGTAGAGTTCTGCTCTGTGCTCGCTGAAGATGTCCCATAAGGTCTTTGTTTTACTAAGGCTTCCCCAGTCCACTTTCCTGTCACCTTCTGCCAGCTGCTGATCATCTTCCAAGCATTGGATGATCCAGCTGAGACGACAAGGCCAGTGGTTGGCCAAGACTACCCAGGCTGCAATGTGCTCTGCTGAGGGAAGCTCTGTCTTCAGGTCCTTCAGGATGAATGTGGTCACGTGAATGGAGTTAATAATCCTCCTCATAGACATGATATCATCAACCATATACTTGTTCAGATTTGCATGTTCACTGACCAGGAAGCTCTCTGATTCTTTTGTTTTCTCTGCTGTGGTGTTCCATGATAGTGGCATGGATGCTTCCTCTGTCTCATGTGCACTCTCCAATGGAGATACCCTAATGACAAGTAACTCCTTGTTGCCATCCACAGTTCCATTTTCTTTCTTTGATTGGCATTCAAGACTGCGAAGCACATTATATTTTGATTTCTCAGACATTGGTGGAATTGTAAAGGGCAATGTAACAATGCGATTTAAAAATGCATATGCTCTGTCTTCTTTGCAAAAGCATCCATCTGCAAAATTTACCTTTTCTATAAGTACCTCTGGGTTTACTGCCAGAATGGAAATAAAATGACTTTCCTCATTTGAAAGCAGGATGTTCATAGCATCTAGGACTGAAACAATTTTAGTGGGCGAGCAGCGGTCCAGATTTGTGATCTTCAGGACAACGCGTATTCTTCTCCTCTCAAATACCTCCATGAAGTGCAGGAAACTGGAGAGCAGCCACATCTCCTTCCTCACTTCGTTCATGAAGCCAAGCTGATTGCTGATTTGCGTATTGTCCATTCTATTTCTGATGTTCCGATCCAGACTGAAGACGAGGTTCTTGCCTAATTGCAGGAAGAACCTCAATAACCTCACTGCAGGGACACCAAGCATAGCAATGGCAATGCTCTCTACAACAACTTGTCTTTCATGTCTTTCAGTTGCTCCTTCTGCACCTTCACCTGTCTCCACTTCTGTCTTGCGGAAGCCAAACATCAACAAGTATGTCACGATGAGCGGTGCTGCCAACAGAATGAAGAGGAAAATACTCCACAGAGGAAAGCAACAGAACCTCTTGGATATCCACACATGACGACTGTTCTTCACAATCTTCTGTGTTTTCATGAACAAAGAAAAAAGATTTAGTTGAATACATACCACGTATAACAAATCATGATTAGACGTCGTGTATCAAGCCAACCTTCTTTCTGATCTCTGCCTCTTCTTCATGCTGGCCCACACGATAGAGTCCTAGAGGGAGTTTACCAAAGTTGTCTTTCATGGCCTCAAACAAGCGAATAACCAAGCCTGCCCACAGCAGATCACTGCCTGCAAAATGCCAGGCACTAAAATGTACATAAATGAACCTGACGTTATGTTGATACTTGTTCTCCATGGTCCAAACAGGTCTGAAGAAAAAAAGTCTGTTTATCAGAGCTAGAAGGCCAGTAAAGGAGAGCTTCACTGAACGAGGCCTAGATCTCCCACCAGGCTCCTGCTCTATCCTCAATGCTTCTTGCTCTGTTTGCACTGAATAAAGTAAGAAACAAAAAGCACAACATTTAGATCAGCAACTAACCAAAGTTAAAGACTGAATAATATATTGTAACTCAAGCAGTATTGTTCTTGTTGAGATAACAAATGTATAACACACTCTAGAACATTCTCGAGAATTATTAAACTAGGGCTTTTAAGGGTGGAGTCAACGTTTTGTAAGCTAACCTTTTTTGTCAAATTCAGAAAATATCTACTGACGGTTCGCTACCTGCCCGTTCTGTATGTGTGTTGACAAAAGAATCCTGTGTTTCTACACTATCTGTAAATGGGAACACATACAAAGGTGTGCAAACCGTTCCACACAGCACTGTCCTAGCCTTCACAATGCCTTGCCAATGTGGGGGGCGGAGCTTCTGAGGGAGCACCCTATGTCATTGAAGGGTGGTTTGTTAGGATAGGACTCCACCTTTTATTAAGTAGTTAACTAAATGGAAAACATATACTGACAGGGAAGTTTACACACCTTCTATTTGCTTGAGGATCATGTCAATTCGATTTTGACACGAGGAGTACAGTCCCACAGTTGCAGGCGATGAGATTTTTATGAGGATCTTGGAAAGGGCTGAAGCATAGAGCTCATCTGTGGGCATATGTGTGCCATACATTACTTCATATGTTCATTAACATGTAGCAGTTTTTTAATATTGCTGACACTCTCATTCAGAGGAGGATCTAATATATTCAATAGCAGAAAACGGGTTTGATTACCTGCATTGCAAGTCTTTCAGAAATCTATTCAAAAGATTTTTGCACATTCAAATGGACACATGCTGAATACATGCATGTTAATAGATCTACATGGCCATGTTTTTTTCCTACAAGACATAAACAACATCCCACTTGTTTTTATTCATTCAGATAATAATAACTTGAGCTATACAGCATAATTAAACAGCATCATGAATGAATTACACTGGCTCCTTCAACGGTACCTGGATTGTGCTTTATTGAATATCACTCACTGTGTTCGTTTATATATATATATTATCTATCTATCTAATCTATTGCTGAAGGTATATATATATATATATAAGAACTCGCTGGTTCGAGCCCCGCTAACTCTCACCAAGTGTCGAGGTGTCCTTGAGCAAGACCCCTAACCGTAACTGCTCCCTGTGGTCAGGTGTCATCACCGTGCTTGGCTGACATCACCATCGGTGTATGAATGTGTGTGAATGGGTGAATGTGAGGAAAACAAAGTAAAGCGCTTTGGATAAAAGTGCTATATAAATGCAGTCCATTTACCATATATATATATATAGATATATATATATATATATAGATATTCTGTAATTTATAGGAGGAACCAAAAAGGCAGAATGCTGTGCGGTCAGATCCGTTTGGCAGATATCTCACCTTTTATATACATGATAGCTCTGTCTGTCAGCTGTCAGGGAAATGAAAATACCACCTACTGACCTGTGAAGAATAAGGAATATCAGGTACAGAACCGTAGGTGGGGTGTCTTTCACACAGTTTATTCATGGTATAATACACACTAAAGGTTGTAAAGGAAAGAGCTTTTCCTTTACAACCCACAATAATATTCTAATTAACCAAATGTAATATATTTTAAGATAACACTATTGTAGAAATATACCGTAAATCCTAAACCATAAAACTACTGAGCTTGTCTTCAATCTCTAGTTATGTAATAGGCCTACAAACACATACAATATTTTATTAGTCCATACCTGGTCAAATGTAAATGGTCACTTTTGATCTGAAATTTAAATGAAAGATTGATCAATCTTAACCTCTTCCAGAAACATCAAAGAAAATTAAACTAGAGAAGCCTGCCAAGGTTGGCTGTTGTATGGTTTGGTGAACTTTACTCTCCCTGGGAAGGGCATGCTGTAAAACTATACAACACTGATAACAGCGAAGTATGTAATTGGTTGGAGGTTACATCTTTGGGATCATTCCAGGAAGTGAAATAAATTATTATTTTAATGTCCATTGCACCCGTAAATTCCATTTTCAGTCCTAGCACAATTTTCATAGGCCCTTGCTTCTCTGAATTCACATGATTTCTGGAGCATTACAATATTGTAAAAGTGTATTTTCGCAGCAGCTTCAGGTAACGATGTCTGCCTTTTCAATCACTGGCCTGCACCAAATGAGAGCACAGAGTGGTTTACAGGCTGGGTTTCTGGCTCTCTACATTCTCTGGGGTGTAGAGTGATTGGACTGCTCTGATTTACCTGTACTGACATGCTAACGCCATCTGTCAGTTCCATTAACATCAGCTATGACACCACACAGAGCAGCAATCATATGTCCATATAACCCATCACATCGATGTATTTGATCAACATACAATGTGTAAAATGGGTGTCTCTGTGCCGACAGCACCCATGACATGAAAGATGGGAATTACATTTTCTTATCTTTAATAAACATGCAGTAATATCCAGGTCTTCTATTGTGTGTGTGTGTGTGTGTGTGTGTGTTGGGGGTGGGGGGTGGGGGTGGGGGGGAGTGGGGTAGTACTATTGACAGATACAACCTAACACACAAAGCACAATCAGATGACTCAAGATACCACGTGTTTTGGAGGTAGACGTCGGTGGGAAGTTTAATTAGTGGTTGCCCGATTAAGATCATATAAAGTGCTTGGCCCGAGGGCGACTAATTCTCATTCTGCATGAAGCACCTGATTGTTCAGCTACTTTAATTAACGTGATTGTTGTAGGGCCATAGACAGAAAGAGTGAGGTGGGCAGAATAAGGATGAACGAGAGAAAGATAGGGAGAGCCACAAAAAGAGTGAGGAAGAGAGAGAGAGAACACTTATTACATGGCCAGAGGTCCTTTACAAATCAATACAGAATGAATTGGATTGGATCCCCCCTTCTGTGAACCCTCTACCCCACCTTGCCCTTTCCCCATATAAAGCTTGCAATTAAGGTTAATGAATTCACCTTCGATATTAACTGAAGATAGGGATCAAGCACAGATTTGATTAATTATATTTTAGAATTGGTTCCGGCTGTGAAAATTGCTGCAGGCAAGAACAAATTAAACTGATATTGTTTGATATCCCTTGTATGGAATGACAATTAATGTGGGTCAGGAAAGGGTTGCATAGATGCAAGATACTTTGCATTTACCACTTATCACATATTCACTACAGTGGATAAACAAGTCGTCTTGGAGACCTCGAATAACTAACACGTATGACCATGGCGACAAGAAAGCAAACAGCTCTCGAAATTACAATACTTACAATGTCCTACCCAAACACATCAACAGAGGGCACTAAAGTACTGTGGAATATATCATCCAACGTCCTTCTCTGTTGTATTTGGTAACAGCAATAGAGTGACATTTAGCAAAGACGATACCAGTGAAGGCAGAGTGGGAGGAGTTAAAAATGCATTTCTTTTACACACTGTCCAGGAGTCAGTGGTTATCGAGATATTTATTTTTCATAGAAATCTCCCTCTATTTCGCACAGGACCGAATTAAAGTCTCCTATAGGGAATCATAATGGATTCATGGCAACAGCCAAAAACATTAACAAGCAGTGAGATGCACACACACACACACACACACACACACACACACACACACACACACACACTCTAGGACAGACAAGTCTCAGTATTGACAAGCAGCCCAACACTAACATGGCCCCTGCAACATGCTGCCTGGCCTAATTGGCCAGGATACCTCTAGCTGGCCCATTGTATTGATTAGTCACATGGACAATACGGCTGGTCTCAGGGAGGACAGATATACTGTAGGCTAGCACAAACGCCACTGGACCTGCTTTCAGAGGCTCTGCTCCTTCCATTTGCAGAAATTATTATGAAGCGCAGAAGATGATGGGATCCCAACCCCTGCGGCGTCTAGGTTCAGATCGTCGCCGCTGGTTGATTCACACGCGCTGATTGTGTTTTACTGTCACCACGGAGATGATAGCACCACCGAATGGGGGTTACTCAGTGCCGTGACCCTAAAGATCTATAGGCAGCGCCTGCTGTAACAACGCTGTCACAGACGCAGAGATGAAAACGTCACCAAAGCGTCAGGCTTTTCACTTTGCTTGACGCCATGGGAAGAGATAAAGAGTTTCTGGGGAATGTGGCATGCATGCTGATGTATCTATCAGATCAGATGCACCAGACAGGATTATGTTTTCACTCTTTTCTTCTATGAACGGTCATCCTACATAACACATTCATTCTAGGCCTTTATCAATGTGCAGACGCATACTGGTATGCAACCACGCACATGTGAAGCATTTGACAATGTAACATAAATGTAACAAAGAAATAAAAATGCAATCAAAAGCACTCTTGTCAATGCATGCATTTGTGACTTTGTGTATTTGTGTGTGTGTGTGTGTGTGTGTGTACAATAGGTTTGCCATTGCTTCAGTGTTCTGAATTGACCTTTGTTCAGATGTACTGTAGCCCTTAACATTTGTATAAGAGAATTCCGCACCAAGACAAGTAATTGTATTAGTTGCTGTGGTAAAGTAAATATCCTGCAAGGCTTCTAATAAAGTCATGCATTTGCACTAATGATGGGCAAAATCACTAAGCAATGGTGATTTGCATGCCTCAATATAGGTGATGAGACACTAATATCATTGCAAATTGGAAGTGAATTGACCGTTTCCAGAGAGCACTCTACGCCATAATTGTATAAGATGATGCCCTGCTCTCTGCGTTTTATGCCTTCCATTTATTCTAAGGGGTGTTCTGGATATAGTGCCAATCACAAGCAGACGATATTCTGGATCTGAAACATTAGCATTGGACATGCAACCCCCCCCCCCCCACACACACACACACAATACATAGGATTTTACGGCATGTCTACATGTCTAATCCTATAGTAATGAAGACAATTTAGTTGATTAAAGCCAAAACTATACCCAGAACACTCTTGGAAGGTGGAACTGGAGGTCCCTACTGGGTTCTGAAAGAATAAATAGGCAGGGGCAATTAGTAGGGCATAGACTCTGTCATGGGCCCAGCGCTTGTTGTACCATCACTGGAGTGAATGCCATGCCCTTTAGAAGATGAGTAGTGAGACACTGAGGGGTTTCAAGACATTAATCACGTTCACATGAGAAATCCTTGAAACACTTTTGTGTCTTTACAAAGTTCCATCTAGCAACACATATGATGCAAGCTTTTGCAATGCTTTGTTTTAAGGTAACAAGTGATAATTTAACAATCTGCATCATGAATATCGTGAAGCAAAGCCTTCTGTGAGAGATTTGGGTTATGAAGAGACATGTTATGATTGGATCACAAACCATGGAAGTCACAGGCTGTCTAGCTGGTTTGTGTTTGTGAAATATTTTAGTTAATTTATTTCCCAAGGCTCTTCTCACACCCAGAATGAACTAGCCAGATGTGGAGTCATTCGTTGACGTTATCGAGCCACTGGTTGGTGATTGGCCTATATGAAAAATTACTACTTTCTTAGAAGTTTAGGAACGAATGGGTAAGGAGAAAGTGAATGTGTCTCTGTATCTAAAGGCTGTCAATACAGGCAGCCTGTACATGTTATATGATTATACTTAGTTGTAATGTAGAACATGTATCTATTTTCCACATTGCCTAATTATAATCTCAGACAACAAGATCCGTGCCTAAAATGGACCAAACGTGTTTTGTATACAGTAATGCCCCTCCCCTTTCAAAATGTTAAATTAATAGTTGCGAAATATACATTACTGCAAAACACAAGACACACACTAGACAGAAGAATAAAGGTAAATGAATAGAATAACACATAATGTACGTAATGTAATTTAATTTAATGCATGAATGTCGAGTAAACACAGAAGGGAAGCTTTAAAAGTGAGTGGCTCACTTGGTTAGCACAGAAACACACAGAAGGCAGTCTGTTCAGCTACGTTACTGAACAGACTCTCTTCTTAGTGGTTCTATAATAACACAAAACTGACAACTGGTACACATCCAACCTCTTGGTAGACTGAGCTCCAAAAAGAGAGGCGTAGCTGTTGATAGTCACTAGGTCAGGTCCCCAGACCCCATCAGATCAATTGCTTAGGCGGAAGAAGGTTTTACCATCTCAAAATAACCTCTTATACATTTATGATACAACTGTTCAGTGTTCAATGACCAGCAATACAATTATTGGAAAGTTGTACACATTAAGTTTAGGCCTCTGTTATGTCCCTTCCATTGACGAGAAGAACACACAGTTATTTTTACATGTAATTCAAACAGGTGGAATAAAGGTTAAGCCAGGATTTCGGGGATCTTTGATTCATGTAATATAGAGGGTCCCCCAGCAATTACTTTAAGGACAGCAAACATGAGTTATTGGCTTTTACTAGACAGTAATTAACACTGAATTAAGATTACCAAGGTTACTTTTCCTGCAAAACATCCTATTGGCAGATGTTCATGCGTGTGTGTGTGTGTGTGTATGAAATAAATTGTATAAGGGGTTATAAGATATTTGAACGTAGTATGATGCAGTAGGAGTATGTAAGTGTGCACACACATAGTAACTAGGTGACTAGGAAAAAGACAAGATTATGTATTTCAGAGTGTGTATTAATATCAAAATCACTTAGTAGTTAGGATGTATTTCACAACCGCAGCAACACCCTGCTTGGCATGTATATACAGTACAGTATACATACAGTATACTTATACTAATACTATACTATATATATAAATACTGTATACTAGGGATGGTGCTGGTTAAGAATACGGTATTTGGATAAGCACCATTAGTGTGTTTATACGAATATTTATTTCAAACTAATGTTGTAAAAGTTATTTGTGTTCGGGAAGAAAAGTTCAGATCAGATAAGATTTCACAATGGAGAACTACAGTATCACAGTTGTTGTGCTTTAGCTTCTCTGGCTATTAAACTAGCGTTCGCCGTGTAACTTATATTTCTAGTAGTGTAGCAGCAGGTTTCACTTTGTTATTGTTTTGAATCAGATATACACGTGACAAGGATTGGGATATGCAAAGCGATTTTTAGATGGCAGTATTGTTAGCGCAGTTGTCTAGACTACTGGTTAGTAGTTAAGTTAGCTGTAGGCTACTATCTAATTTTGACCACTCACTTGGTGTGCACCTGTTGTGCCAAAAGTCCACCAAAAACATTTGACAAGTTTATTTTCAATTTTACAATAAACATACAAAGCACAAATAAACATTGGCAATAATATTGCAATAATATTTCCCGATAATAATGCCTGAAAACAAGCGTTGTTCAATATAATATTGCTAGAAAATACCTTGGAATATGCTTGGCTACGCTGCAAACACTTATTCAGTTACCAGAAATGTTAAAGTTGACAAAGGCTTACCTATTACCACGGACAAGTTATGCCTGCAATGTATTTGCACGTTATACAGCCTATTACATCCATATAAGTACAGCTGAGCCTATACCAGGTGTAATACGGCTGTAGGTGAACTGCAAGCTCAGTTTACAGAGGGTGTACACATTTGGCACGACACACCCCAACAATTTCCCCATTGTCCAGGATTGTTACGCTATTTCTCACTTTTATACTCACAAATAATTTGGCGACACAACAAATACAAATAACAAATTCAAATAGTGTGCTCTCTTCACATCCCTACTGTATATATACTGTAAGGGTGTGTGTGTGCGCCTGTCTGTCAGACACTTATGGTAAAAAGGGAGCGAACACAAGACACACACACCAACTTATTCCATCTCCTATTTTACTGTCAATATCAGGCCTCTAAAGGGCTGTGGGGGCTGAGGTTCTGACGGGGGCAGGATGGTTGAGGGGAGGATGATGACAGCTCTTGACGAGATACTAGAGAGTGTCTTGGGAGTCCTGCAGGTTGTTATTAGGGCTGCCATGAAATGTGCTCCCCATCAGAGCGCCACTGAGCAGAGGGGAGGAGATGAAATCGCCAGATGCAATGCAAAATATAACTGTCAACACCCCACCGGCCAGCGCTCTGTATTCCTTGGCTACGCCCTCTCTTCACATCCATCCTTTTTTATCTCGCTTTCTTTCAATCCCTGATAGTGTGTGCACATTCTCACACGCATACGCACGCACATACACACACACACACACACGCACACACACACACATGAACATAAACATGCATTGCACACACACCCCTCCCTTAGGAAATTGTCTCTTTTTCAGTTCCCACACACAGTGCCATTTCTCTTTGTGCTGTCAAGAAGGAATTGCTTTATCAAATCAGAAAGGGGCAAATCTTGTTTGGTTTTTATTTCATGAACACACACCCACACACGCGCACACACGCACGCACACACACACACAAACCGAGTAGTAAAATGAATTACATTGTTACAGCTGCAGTAGGCTCAGGTACTCTCACCAGACTGTAGTTAAAAAACGAACTATCTGTCGACAGCTTTGTGATTACATTTAACAGAAATGATCACTCTACCTTTAGATGCAAACTCGCGCAAGCACACATAGTAAATTAAGTTGAACAAACCTTATTTGATTTTTACAGTAAAGAAATATGATCAATCTGAATTTGCATGCATTTATACACACCTGCATCACTATATAACATGCAACATGTGTTGCATGTTGTATAGTGAGAGTGTATAGTGATCAAATCATAGAGAAGTACAGTATATGCAGTGTGTACAAACAAAAAGTGTTCAGTCTTACGATATTTAGTTTCATGTATATTGCATTGGCCATCTAAAACACTATGTATAGATTTTGTCCTCTTGGATTCACATTAATAGATATGAATTGGCAAAGGGCCTAACGGCAAAGTGCCTGAGATATAGAAACGAAGAAAATGATCAAGCAACCCAGTGTTGTTAAGAGGTATAATGTTGTAATAAATTCAGTCAGAGATAATCTATTTTACTACGAATTTAGAATTGTGACTAGTCTAGAGTCTGACTTGTCTACAAACAAGCATATAGCACACAAGTGATTAATGATTTAGCAATTATCTTTAAAGTTGTCACATTATTTGGATCACAATCATGTGTATTTGCATTTTGCAAGCAAAGTACAAATTACATTCATTTTTTAACACCAGCTGTACTGAAATGTGGGGAGCATACACCATTTATGTATCATGAAAAATCACTTGCATATGCAACCATAAACTTTCATATTACTTAAAAGCACACGCACACACAAAAATGAATCCAACTTTATGTATTGCTGAGGCATAAGGTGGAATAGCGATACATTTTCTTTCTTCTAACGAAGAACCTGACGAAATCATCAGATACACCAACTATTCACTATTAGGCTGAAACTAAATGCAGTGGGCGGACACAGAGAGCCTGCATGCATAGGCATTTGATTTGTGAGGCATAAATCATTTAAAGTGACTGTAACTGAGAGAGAGAGAGAGTGAGAGAGTTTGCTCTAATCCATTGTCACTGGGTGGATTAATTTGCATAATTCCACTATTGTGGATAGACACATATTTCCCTGTCTCCCATTTCTGTCACCCTCACACAGCAAGGAATCTCAATCCCACACAGCTACAGTGCTTGTTGCAATGGAGAACAGCAGGCGACAAAAATCAGATATGTAGGACAAGAACAAGAGAAGTCGGAGTTGAATAGCAATTTAGCAAGAGCAGGGTTATGAAGGGTGGGCCAGATACATGACCGAGAGAGGGGAGAGAGAAAATGAGCGTGTAATATGAGGCGAGGAAGAAGGAATGACAGTTAGAAGAGAGGAAGTGGATTGAATTCAGAACAATTTTCTGTTACTTAAAAAGTCATGTTTCTGTGTTGACAGCCTATTAGGCGTGTGTTTGTGTGAGACCTCGCGGGTTCACAGTCCCCTACCCGTGGACTATGTGAATCTGTATTGTTCATGTGCATTTAACTGTCTGTTGTTGATGCACTTCTGCTTTATGATAAGGAACTGAAAATGATCCAGGGATAGAAGCTAGAGTAAATTGCAGAGGCAGGATCGATGCATAGTTAAGGGATGATGTTTTACCTCTCAAAATGAGTCCTTAGTATTGCACCGGTTCCATATGGTGTCGAGTGATTTACTATGAAAATATAATAAGGTCATATTACCTGTCAATGAAGTGCAATGAGGCACTGACTGCTAATATCGAAAAACACAAATAATGAACTTACTCCCACAAGCAGGTATAGAAAACGGTGGCGAGACATTTTCAAATCGGTGCAGGAAAAGAAAGCGATGCCCAAACTTCGTTGTACTGTATAGGCCTGTGTGTGGCGCTGCACTCATTCATTTCCTTGAGTGATTGTGAAAAGTGAATAGTGAATGTTACTGTTCTATAGTCCTTTACTGCTATTACAGTAAAGGAGTAAAGTTTCATTTGGCCAGTGGGGGCAGTCGGACCACATGCTGTATGGGGCGTGTGCACGTGCGTGTGTGAGGTGCGCTTCATTCATTTATGCTCCTCAGATATGTATGCTGCCATAAATAGAAGTTTGAGGATACTTTTTGTTATTGCATTGCGTACCACTTTCCCGGTAATGGCTGTGAATCTCAACCTTAGTTGACCATCTATCATGTGATAAGATGGGAGTCCATGTGCTATTTTCATGTTTTCATGTTTGCACGTTTCAGTTGGTTTTGCATTCATGCATTCAATAAACCTCAAGACCACCTCGTCACAATCAGTTTCTCCTCCATGGGGAGAGGCACATTATCAGAGGGACATCAGATAAACACATGCTGCTGTAGCTAGTCGCTACACCACGTCACGTAAAGAAGATGTCACTAGTGGCCAGACACTTTCCCGTTCACTATCGCTCTGTGTTGTCCAGCGCTCACTGAAATGAAGGAATGACAGTCTGTCACTTTGTAGCTGGATGTTGTGGTGTGTATTGCTACACACCACAACTACAAAAACAAGAAATATATTAGAATCAAATAAGCTATCAGAAGGAGTCCAAAGAGCTGTCCATTTGAAATAGCTCAGTGTGTAACTGCCTTATTAGATTCTCAGTGTGTAAGAAAAAGGAACTGCAGCTGATTTCTTTCATTATTCCCTTTAGGAAGGTTGCAAAATAAACAAACAAGCCGATCAATTTTACAAAAACCTAACCTTCAAAATCTCATATTAATAATTCAGATATAATTGAAAGCCATTTGAGCATTGGCCATAATCAGATCGCACGTTTTTTTGTTCATATTTTTGCTGTCAAAGAATACAGGGATTAAATAACATGAAAGCAACACCTCCCTTTATTTGTCTGCAACTTTCTGAGCAAGACCAACATTACCATTGATCACTTGCGCTCCAGAGGGAATTGACTATAATCAACGGAAAATCACGCCCCTAGCTATGCGTATGCGTATTTGCGGTTATTATTTGTCGCCGCGACATCCGTCTTCCAGCTGAAAGCATAACGTGTTTACTGATGCATGTTACCGATGCCGCGCACAGTCAAGATGCAACCTAATAGGAAACCAATAGGGCCTGGCTGCCGGATTAGGGATCATAATGAGGAGTTCACACACAGTGATGAGACAAAAGAAGGCTATCATTTTGATTGGTGCAGGAGAGATCACATACACACATACACACATACACACGCACACATGCATCACACTCATAATTATCAATGCACCACAGGGTGTGATATTCAATATGCATCTTGGCATCTTTTGGCTGCTATGCCTATTCAAATATAAACACACACACACACACACACACACACACAAAGTTTAATAGGACTATGTGTGGTTTGAAAAGCCTTTGGTGGTGTGGACACCCCCTGCTGTTAACCGCATTACTCTGTACACATCAAACCTGCTCTTAAGAAGACGACACGATGACAAAACTCCTGCTCAGTATTCAGGCCATCCCGGTGCAAAGCTTTTTCATTAAGAAGAAATGGCTCCCCCCCTGCTTTCATTTCTTTGCTGTCTGCTGTCACATTATCATTCCCACTACTTCCCAATTCTTCTTCACCTTTCCGTTGATCATCATTCCTCTAGCCTCCATCTCTGTAGCCGCACCTGGCAGCTATCTCAGGATATTTAATATATCTTTGTTGGCTATATTCTATCTCCACCCTCTCTCTAAAGTATGTCCCTATTTTCCTTTCCTCTGCCCTACACTACCATAACCAGTCTCTGTCTCACCTGGAGCTACAGCAGCCCGGCTGAAAATGTACAGACAATGTCAGCATCACCGCACCTCACAGACATTAATGAGCCAGTCTAGCTGCTGGATGGGCAGGGTTTACTGTCTCTGTAACCCCGGTGGCTTGCACACAACCCCCAAACCCCCTCCCCACCCTCCACTGTGCACAAGGATGCTCTCAAGCTCCTAGGTTGGGTCATAGCACCACCGGTGCCTCACGTTGCACTTAAAGCTCACTGTGGGTGTTTACAACTAGTGTCCACAAATGTGTAGGTGGCTATAGGATGATGGGTAGGGAATGGTGTCAGCCTATGAGAACTGCATGGGGTGGAGGAGGACATACTACCAGAGAGAAGCGGTAACGTCAGTAATTGCGCGAAAACTGTATGGGGTAGTTTATTTATTTATAATGCATAAACAACCTTGAGATTCATGAAAATCTCTAAAAGCATCTTCTGACTCCTTACTTAGCGTGTCCAACCATCTCTTTGAAACCAATTGATCTTTCTAGTGTGCATTACAGGCTTGGGCTGGCTCTTTATGTGCAAGAATATAAATAACACACTTAATCTTCATCCAAATATGTCCCAATGTGCTTGTATGAGCAACTCCACAGGTTTATGGAAACAAAGTGCATGCAAGTGTAATCTGACCTGCACTTTCTGATGAGATGTAATCCACCAGGGGGTCTCCCTTGCATCCACAAACCTCTTCTAACCTTTATTATGCACACCGACCTGTCAATCAGGGAGTCTTGTTTGAGTGTAAATTAGTCTCTCGCTAAAACCTTTACTCTTAGCAAGCTTACACAAGTGCAAAAGACTATCTGCTGTTCTTAGCAGACATAAGAGTTATCAGGCACTATTCATTTGATCACATAAGAGAAATCTGCTGGTGTATGATGCCAGTTGCTCTGTTTATTGTATTGCTGCATGGCCTTAATTTAGACTTCACTGTCCTCTGTATCAATATCAAAAGATGCCTTCCCTCCATCTCTCGCCTGCTCACTGACACTAGTAACTCCTCTCTCACCACCGGCTTCGGCACCCCACCCTGAAAACTGCAGCTGTGACACACTCAAGAAAACCAATGCTGACCACAATGATCTGAACAACTTTCGCCCCATCTCCAACCTTCCTTTCCTCTCCAAAACACTTTAGAGGGTGGTGGCCTCTCAACTCCTCAACCATCTAAA
>JAODUH010048003.1:0-19485 GCA_027564835.1 Typhlichthys subterraneus
CGAACAAATTGAAAAAGTCATGAACAAATGCATAATATAACTATATCGATATAAACGATATTGTCAAATTTTATATCGGTTTTGAAAAAATAACGATTTAACGATATATATCGGTATATCGCCCAGCCCTACCAACCATAGCCCCCTGTGACTTCACCCCCCACAGCCCTCTGTGACATCACCAACCACAGCCCTCTGTGACCTCACCAACCACAGCCCTCTGTGACCTCACCAACCATAGCCCTCTGTGACATCACCAACCATAGCCCTCTGTGACCTCACCAACCATAGCCCTCTGTGACATCACCAACCATAGCCCTCTGTGACATCACCAACCATAACCCTCTGTGACTTCACCCCCCACAGCCCTCTGTGACATCACCAACCATAGCCCTCTGTGACATCACCAACCATAGCCCTCTGTGACTTCACCCATAACCCTCTGTGACTTCACCCCCCTTAGCCCTCTGTGACTTCACCCCCCATAGCCCTCTGTGACCTCACCGATAGCCCTCTGTGACCTCACCCCCGTACAGTTACAGCAGAGAGACTATCTATAAAGACCAAAACCGATTTTTGAACCAGTCTATTGGAATTGACTCCCCTTTTGCATCCAGCCTCAAGCCATTGGTATTGGTACTTCTGTGATCTATTTATTTTTCAGCACCGGAGGTTGCCGCTATAGGGTATATGGATTCACACAATTAGTTGACTAGTCAAGAAATGTTGCTACCCTCCTTAGTTGGCATCAGTTATCACTTATATTATATAACTGGAAGGTTAAAAACCGTCTGAAAAAAATATTTAATTGGAAATTATGAAACACATTAACTAAATCGGATTTGAAATACAGTAGTATTTCAAATAGTATTTTAAATCCCACTGAAATGTGTGGCAGTTTGCACTGGGGCATTTAAAATTATTTTGTTATTGAAGAATATGATTAATGGAACTTAAAATGTATATTTATTTACACATACTGTATATTTATGTTGAACTTTTTGTAAATAATAATATTTTTTTAGAAAAATAAATAATATTCATGACCTCCAACCAGTTATTCAGGAGCACAGATGCTTCATCCATATTCCCACTGGTGAACCTTGCCTCAGGGTGTCAGGTAGCTTGTCTTGAGCAAACTCTTTTGTATGAGCCACAGTGCATAACACTGTATCATGTGTACGTTACAACAGTGTGGAGGATGTTATTGTCTGTGAACAGTCTGGGAGATGAGCTCAGAGACATGCTCCACCCAGATGAGCTTAGGTGTTAGGAATACGAAAACATGTGCGCGCGCACACACACACACACACACACACACACACGCAGGTGTCTCCTGCACACACATACAGAGACTACGTAAGACTGTTGTTACTTTAAGGATTCATGTAGGGTAAGTTGGTAGTTTTATATGTTCTGCTTGTATAGGAAGTTTCGATGGTGATGTTTTTATGTAGCTTTTAGTTAATAGGATTCAGAATTGACTTATTTTGCACACAACAAAATAACAACAAAATACTCTATTTTGTTGTTGTTGCTTTTAAATGTGTAACCGTTAAAGAGAGTGCTTTTTGGGCAACGGCTGAAAATGTACATTTTACTTGTATATTACAGGCTTTTTTTTTTTTGAGTGTAATATTCTTTCCCCTAACCCCACCCATTTAGCCAATGTGGGGAAAATATAAGTATGGAAAAATCAACTTTAGCTTCACACACCATTCTGTAGCAGAATGGTGTGTGAAACTTTAATAATCCTTACACCACCACAAGTAGCATAACCAGTCACCTTGCATGACCCAGTAAAATATGTGTAATCTCTTTGCAAGGCAAATAATATAGTGTTTACAGGAACATCCCAGAACTAATATTAGCTAGCTACTTAAATCATTCTGATGTGCTGTAGTCACAGAAAGTTCCAGTATGCATTTATCAATTTAACCCCTCTTTTATCAGGAAATAGGGAGAGGTTACTGACATGGATCTCTCTTATCTGCTTATTTTGTTTTATTAGTGAACTGTGCCCAATGCTACCAAGCCCAAATATATTCCTTATTATATCATACTTCATTATGTAAACAAATTTTCTGAATTGGATTTCAAAGGTGCCCACTCCCTTAAAACCTCCTTCCTATCTTAACAGTTTAATCGTAAAACAAGTATCCAGTGCTTAGACTGTGTGGCAACATTTAGTTCACTGGTTAACTTGTCACAGCATGTGAAAATTCCATCCAGTCGGTGTTCTTGTGTTGTGTTCATGTCCACATACTAATATTCAGTTCCCTGTATGGTTAAACGTTCAGCGGCATTAACAAATGTATTATTGTTGCCCCGCAGGTTAACGTGTTGATCTTGATCTTGCATGTGCTCTTATACAAAAGTCATTAGATCCGTCTCCTCCATTCCACACGCCATTATTGAGAGAACCTACTCAAACTGGCTTGAATAACATGCTGGTAGAACATTTGCAATGTGCAAATGATATCCATGAATAGCTCTCACTGCGGGCAGTGTCGAGTGCTCAGACCTTGTTTTGCTGGTACAAATCCCCAGTAAGTCCTCCCCAACGTGGCCCGCGAAGAGTTAAAAAATGTACATTTCATGGAATCTCAGCCAGCTTCTTGGGACTAGATGATCATTTATTCCCCTATGCATTGCAGACTTGTGGTAACAGAAATATGCCTCTTCGTGCTGCCAACTGCCCTGTTGCCAGGAAGGAGTGTGTGCGTGCGTGTGTGTGCGTGTGTGTGTGTGTGTGTGTGTCTTGTCATGTCAGAACAGTGGTAATCATAGGGCGTTATGGAGATGATCAAGGCCTAGGCCACACTGTATTATTTGATTGAGCTGTAGATGATAGGCCCTGTTGCCTGGCTGGCTGTGGAGCAGCGTGTCATTAAAAGCTCTCTTCTGCGGTTCTTCCCAGCGCCTCTGAAAGGCCCTCTGACTGCAGAGCTGGAGAACAGCCAGAGGAGCCGGAGCTCTATCCAGCGGCGCCCAAGCAGCCCGAGTGCAGACCCCAAGCTGCCCCTGTGTGCAACAGGCCCACATCTGTCTCCCAGAGCCCCGTGAATCCCGCCGAGGCTCGGCCCGGGCCCAGGAAGAAGGCCCCTGAGAGGCCCCTGCCGCCCAGGACGGACGGCGGCAGCAGCCGTTGGGAGGCCGCGCCCCCTCTCGGACGCTCCCTGGAGTCGCTGGCCACCGCCCGCTGCTCCCCTGACAGAGAGCCCAGCCCTGTCCATATCCCCAACCACTCACAGAGGAGCCGTTCGGATCAGACCAGAGGAATCGAGGACCGAGGCCAGGGGGCAGTGCGTCGGGACGGCCTAGGGACGGCCAATCCGGAGCCAGCCTCCCCTCTGCTGGTTTCCTCCCAGGAGCCTTCGATGCCAGCCATGAATGAACAGCACCCACCGTCGCCTCAGTTTTCCCCGCAGAGACTCAGCGACAAGCCCCCCGTCTCACTGCAAGAGGACGACTCCACCAGGTCAGTTTGTAACTCCCCCGTTTTCAGCCGATCTGTTGATCCCATCTGGAACTACTGAGCCTGGTCAGAACAGAATGAAGGGTGTGCTGCTGCTTCTCCTTGTCTTATCTTTATGCTACACGTACAAAGGGGCTTATTGAGACTCACTGCCTCCCTAGAATTAACATGCGAGTGCCGTCAGCCCACAGTAAATTATAGGGATCTTATGCATTTCCATCAATGCCCTTAGTAAGTGCTTGGAATTCCAGCCTTCTCTGCTGTTTTCTACCGTAAATGTCCCATTTTTTATTATTAAAAGCCACTTCTTTACATTCCTAAATCAAAGAAATAGTTGTGAGCTCGGGCATAAACTGTACATGGCGGCGAGCTGAAACCTAAGCACTAGGAGGAGTCCAGATTCCTTGGACTTTCCAAGAAGTTGGGCATGGAAATAAAAGGCTCTGTTGCCGTCTCGTGACGAGACTTTAAAGCGTCTGCCCGTAATATGGCTGTAGGAAACCTCCAGCCTCTGTACTTCTCCTCAGCCCTTCATTAAAGGTCTAGTCAGCGATTCAAGCTAATGCTTTTTGTCATAATCAGCGAATTTCTACTCGATGTTCTGTTTGCGTGCTGAAAGAATAATCTTCTGATAGAGCCTGTTTGAATGACTGACTATGCTATTTAAAAAAAAAAGCGTATTCATTGGCTAATGCTGTGTCGCCGTTCCCTCCCTGTCAGGATAGAGAACGTGGTAGAAAACAACACTGCAGTGAAGAAGGTGCCCATCAAGATCGTGCACTCGGAGAGCGCCTCCGAGAAGGAGAGCCGCCAGTACCTGGCGCCCGGCGACGCCTCGGCCCCTGCCGAGACCCAGGGGCCCCGCGTCGGCCGATTGGGCAGCCTGGGAGCCCCCGAGCAGCAGGACTACTCCGTGTTCTGCGCCTACACGCGCCACAAGGAGCCCGCCCCCGACGCCATGCCGCCCCCCCAGACCCCCCAGGCCCCCCAGGACGCGGAGCAGCCCGGGCCCAACGGCTTGGAGGCCCCTGTCCTCCTGGTCCAGGAGGAGCAGAAGAGGGAGGAGCTGGTCCGGGACATCACGGGCAAGGACAAGTCGTTAGCGGACATCCTGGACCAGAGCAAGATGAAGACCACCATGGACCTGATGGAGGGCATCTTCCCCCAGGGAGAGCAGCTGCTGGGAGGGGCCCACCAGCGCAGGAAGCCCAAGCTGTCCGTCTCCCGGAACCCCGAGGAAAGGTGCGTCTCCCCTTTATGTTCACTACGGGAAGTGCCCAGGCCAGCCTACTGTACATAGGAGGGGTCTTCTTGTATCCGCTCTGTAACATAGAGCAGTGGTTGACCTTTTGTCACGTGTGTGACCTCTAAA
This sequence comes from Typhlichthys subterraneus, assembly GCA_027564835.1. Classification (NCBI taxonomy): domain Eukaryota; kingdom Metazoa; phylum Chordata; class Actinopteri; order Percopsiformes; family Amblyopsidae; genus Typhlichthys; species Typhlichthys subterraneus. Next base: position 4,851 of record JAODUH010048003.1, read on the forward strand.
TGAGCCCTTTATAAATCAGACCGTATCGTCTGTAATACAGTGTCCTCTGGTCAAGCTTTGTGTTCTTTCATTGCCTTTGGTCTGGGTGACGCGTGACAGCGCGAGAGCCCTGCTTTGCCAACCCGTGCTGCCTGCCTTTTGCAGGAAGGACGCGGACAGTCAGGCGGTCGGCGTGGTGACCAGTTCAGCCTATTACAGCACATCTGCTCCCAAGGCGGAGCTGCTGATCAAGATGAAGGGCATGCAGGAACAGGAGCAGGAGGAAGAAGACACAGAGGATGAACTGGACATCGATCTAGCCAACAAGAAGGTACTGGTGATGACACACACATGATTTACTTGCCTTGCATAAAACGCGTCATGTCTGTTTTTTTATTTATTATTTTACGTAGACTAGCTTTTGAATTGATAATAATATAATAATGTAACCAGAGGTCTGTTCAAAATTGGCAAACATTTGCTTGCTGTTAACATGACATTTGAGCGTTTTGTGTAAACGTTCCAAACTGTCACCCTTCGTCCAGTGTAATGTGTGTTTGCAGAGAACTACCCCTCGGACCGTTTGCTCGTGTTCGCAAACGTTCGCAATGCAAATGGCATATTTGAATGTGATTGCGAACATTTGCCAAAATGTTCTGTTTACCAACGCACCTCTGGTATGGTGGTAATTTTAGACTTCGGGTCTTAGAGTTGACGTCCAGGGGAGATGATTAGTTTTATACTTTATCTTACATGACATTGACAGGCATTATTTTCTGTTGTGTGTTTTATATATATTGCTATATGTATGGTTGTTCATATATTGTTTTGAAAGAGGAAATTGTTTATACTGAAGATGGCAAGATATGAACAAATTGCTCCAATATATGTTGTGTAAAGTTCTAACGACGGACCCAGGTGCAAAACAAATGTAAGGGCCCTATGAAAAGCTCAACGGCAGACCAAAACATGGTTTCCAAATAAATATTAGTTAACATAATAGATAACTACTATAGGCAAAAATCTACACAGCAAAATGACATATGGTATTAAGATGTTATTGAGACGGCCTACCTGTACAAGTTGAAATATTAAGATCTAGCTTTTATGGCATGTCTTATCCTAATATTTATTAAATTTGACTCCATAGTCTCTGTGCCTTCCTTTTCAAACGCCAGAAACAAAATTGTATTAAGTCTTCCTGTATTATTAGCCTGTTGACTGTTAAGAACCAGGTGCTTTACACAACAGCTTATAACAGGACAATGTGATAAAAACACAAAAATTATCAGAGAACTCTTCATTTTGAACTAGTGTGGCTGGAATTGCTGCGTATAGCATTAGCTGCTGGCATTGGTGAACTGGAGTTCTGGTAACTATAGAAACAACAATGCTGTGAATAAATGAATCCCAGAATTAATTTCATTACCTTAACGTGGTATGTATTGAAACTATTGAATATTATAATATTAAGCTAAATAATTAGATTTATTGTCGTAATTACACTCAGATATCATTAAGACTTAAAATAAAATACTATTTTGGTAAAACTATGATTAGGTATCATATTAGTTGGTCGTGATGGCTGTGTGTTTAAATACCAGGAGAATCATTGTTCTCCAGATAAGCGGTGGCCTGCATTACACAGATCCAGGCTGGGATCACCGGGCCCCCAAGCATCCCAGGGCCCTAGTGCGGCTGCACCGGCGATCGCTACGCCACTGTGCAGCACCACGCTTTGCTTCACAATGCACTTGAATGTGCGATAGTGATGTGATTTAAGTTCGACGTTAGCATGACTGACTGACCCTGCCTTTAAGACGGGCGGTTCTGAGTGCTGTCTGCGTGGCCCTTCTCCCTCCGCAGCAGGAGCTGATCCACAGCCTCAGCAAGAAGCTGCAGGTCCTGCGGGAGGCTCGGGAGAGCCTGCAGGCGGACGTGCTGGACAACAACGCCCTGGGGGACGAGGTGGAGGCCACGGTGCAGCAGGCGTGCAAGCCCAACGAGCTGGACAAGTTCCGCATGTTCGTGGGCGACCTGGACAAGGTGGTCAGCCTGCTGCTGTCGCTGTCAGGACGCCTGGCGCGGGTGGAGAACGCCCTCAATAGCCTGGACGGAGACGCCCCAGCCGAGGAGAGGGTGAGTCGCTCCCTTGGATTGCTTTGCCTCTCCCGTGTCGTCCGTGCGAACGTTGGGGTCAGTTACACAATAAGGCAGCGGTCACATCTCTGGTTTCTTTTCTAGCATGTCAACATGCTGACACGCCATTAAAGACAAGACAAGCATCTAGTTATGGCAGCCTTAGAAATCCATTGTTCATATGGAATATGTACAGGTCACAGAGGTTTACCGGTGCTGTAGTTAATATTATAATAGTCATTACCTGTATTTTGGCTAGCTTTTGCTTCATTCGCTTCTTTCTGCTAAACTTGAAAGATAATAATGTTATTTTACACACCAGCCATTACTATTATTTACACATACTATTACTTAGTTTACAGCTCATCACACACATTTTAGGTGCAGTTACACTTTTAATTTGGACAAAGATACGATATGTGGAGGCCACAATGATCCACTATGTATACATGGCTCACTTCTGACAGCTGGTGGTCCTGTGTGCGCTTGTGCCCGTATGGGTGTAGCTTTTCAAATGTGTTTTTTCTTTTCTCCTCTCCTCCTGCAGCGCACACTGACTGATAAAAGGAAGCTGCTGATCCGTCAGCATGAAGATGCTAAGGAGCTGAAGGAGAACCTAGACCGCCGGGAAGGCGTGGTTTACGAGATCCTGGCCAGCCACCTGCCCGAGGAAAGCCTTACAGACTATGAGCACTTTGTCAAGATGAAGTCTGCGCTCATCATAGAGCAGCGCAAGCTAGAGGACAAGATTAAACTGGGTGAGGAGCAGCTCAAGTGTCTCACGGACAGTCTGCCTCTAGAGCAGAGGTTGCCTTTGTAGAGACTCTGGATTAGTGGAAGAATGGCTGCCCTTTCTAGTTCTTGAAGCCCTCAGTATGAATTCTTGTTGCTTCAAGATACAGTTGCCTTCTGTGTCCACCGGAGGGCGACAGACCAATGCTTTCATAGGGTTGAAAAAGTGTACTATTTGCGCTAAACTTTAAAATTGACTGCAACATTGTGTTTGATAGTCTCCCAGCATGTCATGCTGTTTTCCAGGCATCAACAACTGTATATAAATTGTTATAATTCCATGCCTTTTTTTTAATAGTAATTTATTGTAGTCTTGTGAATCTGTGCAGTGGGGACAGTATTTTTTTTCTTCTATTTCTTTTTTTACCAGTAATATTATTCTATGTGTGTGCATACATTAAACAATAAACCTAGTTGATATTCACTGCCACATTGAAAACATTGTTGACAGAATTGAGCTTCTGAAATCCATTTCATACACTACACAACATACTAATCAATTAATAAGATGGCCTAATGTTTAACTTCAGAGTTTTAACTGTAGTGGCATTGAGCTATATTTTTATTGACGCTCCTCTCTGAAGAAGAGGCCTTTTATGAAGTCGGAGCCCATGGGTGTCATTGGTAAATAACATAAATGTAACACTTTTGCCGACTTGGCTCACTCGACGCTAGCACTTGAAAAGGTTTGATTTCTCGGTCTACACCTCAGCGAATGCAAGTTATGCGTTCCTGCAAAATATCAATTTTTACATTTGTAGAAAAGAACACTGCCTATATTATAGACGGGCAAAATAGAACACTTCCACACATTAAATTCTTGTAGGATACGCATACATTTGTGCTATATGTTATAAAAACTTTTTAGCTCTGCAGGTTCAGCTTCTTGTTTTGTTTGTGTGTTTTTTTTTTGTCGTCACAGAGCTTATGACGTATGCTTGTAGTTACTATGTTTCAGCTGCCCTGTGAGATGGTACAAAATAGGACCTACCTATTTAGTTTTTTCAATTTCAATGTTAGAAACCCTTTCCACATTCAATATCCTACTGTGACCAAAAAGTGGAAATGTTATATTTGTATTTATGCTTGAGCATCCATTTGTAAAATGTGTACATTTGAGACTGTAATGTTATCTCAGTTTCCCAACGGTAAAATCAACTGAAGAATATTGTAACGTACGCGCGTGTGTGTGTGCGTGTTACAAAACACTTCATATACTACTGCAGCCTTACTTTTAACATGTTATCAGCTGTACTGCTTTATATGAAATAAAGGGTCTGCTGAAAACAGGCTGCATAGTGTTTGATTGGATTTACTATCCGCTAATTCTCTAAAGTAACACATTAACCGTTACCCCGCCCTTATGCACTGATTTTAGTGACAACGAAAAGACTTTGACATGAATGTTAATGGTTTGCTATTAACTACTGCTTGCTCACATTTTGTAAGACCGAAGATAGAATGCAACTGCTCCCAGACAAGCAATATTTGCAATAGGCCTACATATGTATGTATTTGGAAGACCAAGGTAAGCAATACAGGTTTACATTGGTTTTGTTATAGCAAACACATATTTAGATTTAAAGTGAACATCTAGTTTATAATTTGTATGTATCTCTAAAACTGCATGCTCAGGGTGATGTATACATTGATAAAATTGCCATTGGCTTAAAGATGAGCTCAAAGGGCAGAGCATTGTGTCTCATTATTGACTTCCAGCGTATTTGTTATGGTGATACAACATATGCATTTGGTCGATAGGGGCCTACCACGAAATCAATAGTAGTATAATGTCAACAAATATACTACCTTATTATGGCTATGTGTAATTTTACAAAATGCTGGATTTTGATCTTAAAACCAATTAAGGGAAAGAAAAATGTTTCAGGAAAAAAAAACTAAATTGCAGTATAGCCTATAAAGCCTTTGGGTATTTGTTTTTTTATTTTAACAGGTGTGTGACGGTGACATGGCAGAACAATGGCTGAGCTATTGCCCACTGTAACGATTAGCAGTGCGTGATTTCGTACTGTACGAGCAGCAGCATGGTGAAGTACCTGGCTCATACGGCTCACTGGCAGTTCCTGGGCCTGGTCATGGGCACTGTAGCGTGGATCCTGACTATGTGCGCCGCTGGCCTCAACGAGTGGAGGCTGTGGCATGTTGCGGACGAGTCCGTTGTGGCCTCCGGTGTGGCCTGGGTGGGCATTTGGAGGGCGTGCTTCTACAGCCACCACCTTCCGTCACCACGCTTTGAGTTCTGCCGGTTCATCAACGTCACAGACCAGTTCGTTCCCGTGGAGATCTTCGCGGCCCAGGTGATGATGATGCTGGCGGTTGTATGCGGCCTGGCGGGGAACATTACCGCCGCCAGCGCACTGAGAATGGCGTACTTTGCAGTGGACCGACGTGATCACATCTTACCCGTGTTTCTTTTAGCGGGGATGTTATACGTGCTTACGGGGCTGTGCTGTCTGGTGCCGTTGTTCTGGAATATGAAGTCGGTGCTAGCCAATAACACCATAAACTTTCCTCCTGAGTTTTTCCTCCCTGCAGCCCCTGTGAGGCAGGAGGTGGGCTACGCCATTGGAGTGGGGATTGTTGCCTCCATTATGATCATCCTGAGCGGTTTGCTCTTCCTTCTCTATGCTGTGAGCAACAGGCGGCTCCTGAGGTCTGGCGCAAAGCCAGGCATATATGCCAAAGATCCTCAAGCTTCAGTTGTGTCACCGAAGTCAGTATCGCAGACTAGATTTGACTATAAACACAGAGAACAAGACAATCCTGTATTTTCTGCTAACGAAGACCCCTGACTCGTTTTTTAAGAATATGAGAGCAGGAGAAATCACCTTTTTAAAGTCACAATACCATTGAATATTGGAGGCCCTATGGTAAATGCCCAGCACCCTGTTGAACTATTTCAGAAGAAAGATAGCTATGCATTCCAGAGGTAGCCTATAGGCTACAACAGTATAAAAAAAGATGATAGCAGCCTCGTTAGGAGTTCTGCTCAGCAAGCCAGGTCCACTCGGGAACCTGGGCCATGTGATGTCCACCCAAGTGCCCATGTGACCCAGTCAGATATTAGAATGATGACAGTAACCACGTCATTTAGGAAGTGGGGTGCTTCTCACAGCGGTGATAGTTGCCACGGGGAGGCACACAATACACACTCTGGCCTATAGTGCGAAGGAACAAAAGGGTCTATTGAGAGCAACACAACCGCTGTCGGCAGCACAAGGCTCAGAAATGGATGGCTGACATCCACAGACCTAGTCTCAGCCTCTTCCGTGCATTAACACTACGTCACATAAACCATACATGTAAAACAGCCAGACTCTCTTGTTTAGTTTATCTCATTGCGAGTTTAACGTCCGACTTTGTCATTGAGTTACGTAGTTAGTCGTCGTGCATGTCAATCAAAATACCTCGTATGTCAAGTAGGCAGGTTTTGATGCAGTTATCCAGCGTGTCCCAGACTTTCCGTAAGGAAGGCTGGCTCTGCGAGACTACTTGTTGCGCTACGCTTAGGCTATCCCATGGACGCACTGGACTGCAAGGCACATTAGGCAACAGCCTGCATGGCAGAGAACCTCAGATGTAAAATTTTTGTCTTTTGTACTCTGACTCCCCACCCAGCCCCTCCATCCCCTCAACTCCCTCAAAGCATCTAACATTTCCCCAGAAGGAGGTGCCAAACAGGTGGACAAAGTAGGCCTACACAACTCTACTATTAAGTGAAGGTTTAGTAGGCCTACTCCTGGGCAAATATGACTCAAATATGATAGTTGTAGAGTTAAAGTAATGGCGTACTTACAATTTAAAATATTTAAGTATTCAAAAGTAAAAACATGTTTTAATTATAATGTATTGTTGCCGCAATGTAAGGTTTTTACATAACCTAACCCACAAAACCTATGAAACATCAAGGACATCACTATGCTTTATACGAGAAGATGTTTTAGCCATTTTCTTTTCAGCTCTAAGCCTTACTGGGCAAATTCTCTCTCCCTCTCTCTCTCTCTCTCTCTCTCTCTCTCTCTCTGAATTATCTAACTTTAATATTTACATTCCATTGTTTTCTATTTGTACACTTAACAAGACATCAAGAAAGAGCCTTGGATGATTTTAAACATTTTAATTTAATAAAATGTATAAAACTGGGAATAAAAATGTGAATTTGTTCAATATGGTCAATATTGAACAATATGTGCATATGGCTGTAGAAGCACAATTGAATTAACAAAGGCCATTATCATTTTATACTGCATGCTTTCTCAGGTTGGATGGTGCATTTTTATCAGCAGTTAAATTTGTGCTTGGTTATCATATGACATCTTTAAAACAATATTGCTCTTTCTTCATTTAAAATATATAACATGGACTTCAGATATGGCCATATAGGGAGGGAGTCTGATGAGTTATTTTTATCTGCCACATCTATCATTGACTATGCCAAGATACAACTGAACTTTGAACTTAACAGCACAGTATTTTATTTGTTTGTTTCTTGTGACATATGCACAAAGCATATGGCCTATATTGCATTTTAGAAAAGATTTTATGAATCTGCTGACAAAAGTTATGCTTAAAATTAACAAGTTACCGGAAACTTCATAGAAATATAACAGTCAATAGTTTGTCATATTTGTATTTCAAATGTAGTGGAGTAAAAGTAAGTTTAAAAAAAAGTCTTCTCAACCAAAGTACATTCTCTAAAGATGAAGTACTCAAGGAGATGTACTTTGTTACTGTCCACCCCTAGTGCCATTAGTGCTGAACATGTAATCTTATCTGGTGAAAGTACTCTGATAAGCACATTGCTGTAAGAAAACATTGAAACCACAGAGGAAGGTATAATTAACGATATCCTGTTAACATTTTTGGTGTGTGTGGGAAGGGAGAGGAGAGAGGTTTGTGGTGTTTTTGTTTTTTCTTTGAGGCAGGCAAAAATGAATCTGTTTTACAGTAATCAGTCAACATCAATGTTTCATAGCCTACCTACAATCCTATCCAACCTAATTCACCTGGTGATATCAGAATATCACCATCACCACTTTATACACCCTACATTGTGTGCCTCAGAGACATGTTTGTTCACCCAGAAAAGGACAAAGCGTCCAGGTAAAATATGAACCAGGTGGTTTTCAATTTTGCGTCTTCACGACACGCGTGACACTGTTCTCATCTCATCCACATATGGAACAATGAACAGGAACACGGTGCACATAACAAGAATGCAAAAGGAAGTGTGTGTGTGTGTGTGGGGAAAGGATCCCCTCATTGTTAGAACAAACTCTCCAAGGTGTGTGTTGCACAATTCAAGGCTAATCTAGTAAAAAAAATACAAAAGAACTGGCATCTAAACATACTACAAGTCTGAAAATGACCTACAGTTTTTACATTTACATTTCACTAAACACTGCGTAGAGCAACTCACTTATACAGTGCAATTTGGTTTGTTTACTGTTGGTTGCCTTTTAATCTGCTATTCTAATGAGGAAATGTCCCACAATTTCCTGTGTTATTGAGATAGCCAGCCAGCGACTGAGGACCTCCATAATTTGTGGGACCACCTCAGTGCCATTAGAGGCAGTTGTTTTCAATGCTCCCCTGATTAATGCTTTTTAAACAGGGCAAACTACTGCCCCCCCCCCCATCCCCCCAGCCTAGTCTGAGGACTCAATGGACCCTGATAATGTTGGGCCTGGCAGCGCTACAAACAGTTAGCCTCCTTCTCAGGCTATTTTAAACCCAGGTATTGTATTATGGTAACATTATATGTGGTAACATTAATACCTCACACATTGAATTGACATGTGACCATAAGTTTATTTTCAGAGAAATAACACATTTTATAGACAAAGTGTGTGTATGTTTGTGCGTCTCAGTTTTGGAAAAGAAAGAGCTTGACCTTCACAAATTTGTGTGATTATGTCAAATCAGAGGCCACGGGCAACACGTTCTACATTCCTTGCAGGACACGCTGCCCATTAGAGCATTCATTAAAGAGAGCTTAGCTCAGCAAGATACCAGGAAATCTGCTGGAATTATGCTCAAGCTGATACACCTGATAAGCCAGGTTAGCTGTTAGGTTTTTTGTTGCCCAACAGCTTTAGCTGCCTACAGAATCTGTAGAACGGTTGTGATCAAAACATTTTTCTGTCACAGGTGGTCAGTCGTACAAATAAATACATAAAAAACAGAGATGTGCATTCATATGGTTACAATACATGTCTTTATATTAATTAATAAAGTGTGTTTTATAGGGCATGGATTATTCAAGGCCCAGTCATTTATAACATACAACTACACAGCATTTCTTAAAGTGTCTTGGGGAAAAAAAAAACATACTTTTTGAAATAAAAATAATGTTCATTAAGGTTGGCACTAATAATTTTAAAAAATCCTTAAGCCATCCCAGTACAAGGAATGGAGAAGCATTTCATACTGTATTGCAGAATAAAAACAATATTTTTAAATATATTTTAGATTGTTGAGGTGAGGTAATATGAATTACCCACAGAAAGTAGTCACTAATAGCTTTTCAGTGTTAACTATAGTAAAACTTATCTACAATATAATATGTAAATATATATCATTTATATTTAGAGTATTGACATATTCTCAAAACATTCAACTGAAATACTCACACCTCACATGTATGTTGTTCCTTGGCATAAACCCTGCATGTTTAATAAGATGAGTTTGAAGTGCAGCGTGGTGTGTTCGGCTCATTAAACGTACTCTGTGCGCTTTCCAGCAGTAGTGTCGCTGTCCCTGACCTGGTATCTCCGCTGGAAGGGCGGCACATCCACCTCCTGCGAACACATGCACTGGCTCAGCAGCAACACCCCGGCCATCACCAGGAGAAGCCCTGCAGCCCAGCCGCTGAACAAGGCAAAGCCGAACTCCCAGCGAGGCACCACGTCGGGGATGCCGTCTTCAAAGAAATTCACCACCGTCACGTGGGCGATGTAGGACACCGGCACAAAGCAGAGGACTGCGGCCAAGATCGCCAGCACCCCTGCAAAGATGATCAATGACCTCTTGGTCCGACCGTCTCCTCCGTCTCGTCCCTTACAGCACTTGACCAAATACAGCCCCGGGATGGTCATCAGGATCCCCAGGAAGCCCACGCAGATGGAGGTGAACATGCAGATGCGGCCCAGGTGGAGCTCCAAGGGGAGGTCCAGCATGCTGTCGTGCCACCTGCACTCCATGCTACCAAACTCCCGAATGATGCAGGTCTCCCACAGGCCCTGCTCGATGGACTCGATGACCAGCAGATCAGAGGACTGGCTGAGCCAGTGTGGCATGATGGTGGTGGCAAGCGTGCCAACCCACCCTAGTATGTACACCACCAGCCCCACAAGCTCCAAGGTGTTAGCGCCCATGGTTGCTCTCCTTAGCACTCAATGAGACGTGTGTGAGAGAGAGAGAGAGAGAGAACGTTCAGCTGGCCCTCCCAGCTTGTCCTCCCTAGAGATCCACTGTCCATGTGAGTCAGGAGGCAGAGCTGCCAGTCCTTCTCTTTCCCTCCCTCCCTCTTTCCCTCCTTCCCTCCCTCTCCTCTTTCATGCCCTTTTCTTGTTTTTTTCCAGGCTCCGCTGAGGCTCTCGTATTGTGACGATTGTGTTTAGCCTTTATGGATTTTGTCCTTTTCTCTTTCACAAAGGTGCAGAAATCCAGGTGCGAGATTGTATTTCCAGAGGCAGGGGCATCGATTGCGTTTCTCTGTACGTCCTTTGTGATATTCTAAGATGTTTCGCTGTTATTACTGAAATAATGGGCTAGGGAATCACTGCCTGACGTATCTTGTATTGATATTATAAGCATTTTAATGGGGAAAAAAACAATGTACTCTGTAAGAATGTATAATGACACGTATTGGATTACATTATAGCATATACTTAGTAGTGAACATGTCCTGAGAACAGGAGCTGCCCCAGCTAATCGGTGAGCATTAAAACGTCTTGAGCAAGGTAGCAGTGGTGGTGCTCAACACTTTTCAAGTATTTGTACTTCATTTGAGTGCCGCTTGATGTCACACCAAGCACCAGCATCTCAGACTAAATAAACGTTTTCTGGCAAAGTACACAACAAACTAACTTGCATGTGCAGCCGGACCGGTAACTTCACACAGAAAGACAACCGGGGTTTGAACCTGGGACCTTCTTGCTGGGAGGCCACAGTGCTATCCATAAAATATTGCATATAGGACCTTTAATCTTTTTGTAAATTTGAAAGACATATATTGTACTTGACTCCACTACATTTCTATAAAGGATCCCATTACTCGTTACTTTGAAGCATGCGTTTGAAGCCAGTGGGTTCATTTTCTTTTCTAATTTGCTTTAGATTAAAGTACTTGCTTTTTTTTTTTGTTTAACATGTAGTTATTTGAGTAATATTTGACCAGGAGTATCCTTTCATGAGGGTTGGATGTTCTACACATTTTATTAAATTTGTAAAATTTGTAACTGAAATTCAGAGTAGATTATACAATCAAATATCGAATTTAAAACAATCAATAGCAATTAAATGTAATTTAATTTCAAGTTGAAGAGTTTATTTTTTAAATTCTTTAATATACAGTATACTCTAACTGAAATTAATACTTTGAAAATGCATTCATTGTCATTATCAGTTACTCTGTCAGCAGTAGAGATGAGAGTAGCCTACTTATTATTGAAATGTCATGCAAATCCATTTGCCGGCTTTATTATTTAGTTTGCTTTTAGGTTGTTGTTGCCCCACCCATCTGATTGGATAGCACAGTCTTGAGCCCACCGACAGATTTGCATCCCTTTCAGCAAATGAGTCTATGAGGCAAGATGAAGATGATATGTAGTTGAGCTGAATAGGAGAGGACACTGTTTCTAAAATGACAGGCTTCTAATGTACAATATGTGAACAGTAATGTGTGTGCCCTCAACAGACCCATATCTGTAGCATTTTAAGGATTAACGGCTTCATACCTCTGAGGTGAGACAGTGATGCCCATGGCACAAATGGTCTTCATTGTAAATTAAGCAGCCATTGCACTCACTAGCAGCTCCATCTCAGAGAAGCACACACTTATCATCTGTGGCATGAGAGAGCCTTGTTTGACCCTCCCCCTTTGTATTCCTCCAGGCTGCTGTGTCAATGTAGTTGCAGTGCAGGGCAGTGCAGGGCAGGGAGAGATGTCCGGTCTTTGACAAGATCCCTGTCTGCTCCTGTGTTGTTCGCAGGGGATGCAATTAAATGCAGACAGGATATTATCATAATACAGAGTGTTGGCGGTGAAGGCTGGCTTTTTACCATGCTCCCCACCCAACATTTAGTTGTTTTTATTTGTGTTTCTTCTGCGTGCGCTGCCAGGGCCATTTAGATGGGCGTGTAAAAATAAGCTAAATGCCTTCATGGAGGCTCAGCACAAAGAAAAATATGACCTGGTTGTCAACGCCATCATTTGCAAAAGCCCCAGCTAAGCAGCCAGATTCTGTAAAATTGCTAGGTTTTCTCTCATGGGCAAGAACTTCATGGTTACAGTCTGAAGAGTATCAATACGCACTCTTGACCACACAAACACAATACACATAGCTTACCATTATTAGTTTATCACTGAACAATATAAGTGCAAAATAAATCAAGAAAACTAAATGTAGGCCTAATTATTCTGGTGTGATTTTTACAGATTACTACTCAGCTATGTCTAGTTTAACAGAATTTTGAATCGATACCAATAACATAAATGCTTAGGGACTTGGCACATGCCTTTTGTCCTTTGACCTTCTGCAGTGTGTGTTGCGAAAACTCAACAGTGTAGTTTGTTGTGCTTACGGGCTTTGATACAAAGACTACACGGCCTGAACTGGAAGCATAGGTTGAAGATGAAAACTGTGATGTCACGCACATTACATGTTACACACAAACATAAATACACACACCACTCCCCACACACACACAAATTATAGCATGGCCCTATTCCTTTTGGTTGGTTTGCTAACAAAACTGCATGTAAGTTGTGACATCGTGAAAACGTTCAATATTTTGACAACTGTCAAGATGTGTTTTTTAAAACTCAAGCAAAGGGTAGGCGGTTGCAGTCCGTCTAAGCAGATATTCCAATGCTTATGTATCATAAAAATTAAGAGACATCTTAACTTGAAACACCCACAAAGCTATTCCAATGTTCAATATTCAGTATGTGATTGTGATTATGTAGATTAGCCTAAATCTTATTGAAAGTGCAAGTGATAGTAAATGTCTTGGTTCACCGCACATAGTTTACTCAACAAGCAAGTGAGCAAGCAAGAGTTCAGTTTACCAATAAACACCACCATAACCCTGCATTCACACAGACCAGAAAAGAGAGAGACAAAGCGACCGGCTGCCATTCATTTTCAATGACCCGGCGTTCACACAAACGACAAACAAGGGAGACAAAGTGTTCATTTTCAATGAAAGTTGACAATTTACACTGACAAGAGAAAAATGGCCGTTGAAAGTCAAATAAACAGGGCGAAAATAGACTAGAGAGTGATGCCACACAGTGACCAATGGAGTGAAGGCAGCATGACACGTTACTGAAACAATTGATCCATCAATGGATCCAACACACAAGCCATGCAGGAGCGGCCATATAGCCTAAGCGACAAGCACCATGGATTTTTCATTAACTGTGTAAAACTCCTGCATGCATTTCAAAGAGCAGCCAGCAACCAGGCCTAAACAGTAGCCAGCTAATAATAGGCTATAGGCTCAGTGGCGCTGGGGCATTGTCCCTCCAGATAACTTAAGAAAGTATACGTATGTCTACACATAGATGAAACAGAAAATACCTAAATAATGCTAAATGATTAAATTGAAATGGTTTCTCCTACAATGCACCTGGTAGCCCAGTTGAGCAGATATTGGCCATGTTGCCAAGACGCATGTAGCAAAATGTTTAAACATAAATGAAGGCGCGCTAAACATCCTGTTCCCGCTGAACACGAAACAATTTATTGGCACATTTGGCTTCTGTCACATTGTTTGTCACTGTGGGCTCATTCCACTACACTTGCAAGCATTGCACTTCTAAACAGCAGAAACGTGGCTAGGCGATGTTTGTACTCAAAAGTGTTTGTTTTTTTCGTTTGTTTGTTTTTAGATTTTTTGTGTGCAGTATATCACAGTTATAATGCAATACATAATAAAATAACAATAATTATTAGAATTGTTTTGATCAATTATTTAAAAATATAAATATTCTAGAATATATAATATATATAGGCCTACAACATGTGCCTACAAGTGCTACCAATACATTGGGGGGAACTGTAGGCCGACATACCATACATATTGAAATATGAATATGTTATATATTCAAGTTCTAAAGACTGTGTTTAGGATATACTCACTCACATTTTTTTAAACTTTTTTTACTGAACATAACGTTTAGTTTCCTCAGCATTTGTGCAACATTCTTCTACCTTCAAAGGTGATCTGAAACAGAATAATGTTGCTTTGTTGTTAACTGCATGTGAAGTTGTTCAACCCACTATGGCGTGAAATCAGTGCCAGGAGACAAAGCTCTGTAATAAAGATTTGTGTGCTTGCAAACATTATTTGTGTACTTGCAAAAACGATGTGTGTCTCTGTAGAAAAAGACCCAAAACCCTGTATAAAATATTTTGTGTCTCTGTAGAAAATGATCAGCAAACCTGTAAAAATATTTGTGTCTCTGTAGAAAAAG
>JAODUH010048013.1:0-19485 GCA_027564835.1 Typhlichthys subterraneus
CCCCACCGGCCCCCCTCCCTCTTGCCAACCCTCTTTCAGACAAGCTGTTCCTTTGGCAGCAGTTTCTTTCTCCACAATGCGGCTCTCCAAATGGTGCTTGGAGTGCGCATATACAATTGTGAGTGAATGTGGTAGGTTGAGGGATGTGCGTAGTGGTATTGGACGTGTGTGTGTGTGTGTGTGTATGGGGGAGGAAGGGGCGCAGGTCAGAAGTGCCCCAGCACGGAGACGGCCCTCCAGCGATCTGGGGGGCTGGGGGGGGTCTCGTGTTGGCCCTGTCACCAGGGTTTCCCAGGCAGAAGGAAGGCAGCGTGCTGTGCTCCACTGCTGGGGGTCGTGTTGGTCTATTACCTCCACCAGAAAGGTTAGTGGAAAAGAGGAAACTGTTTGGGGACAAGCAGATCATCTGCACAGCTATACAAAGTCTGTACAAACCAATATGCATAATTAAGGGGAATGGGAGCTCTGGCACTGATATCATCTGGCGCCATATGTGAATGAGTGATCGGTGTGAACGAATGATCGGATCACCCAGACATTTCCATCCAAGCTCTGAAACTTCCCACCAGGTTTTTCTGCAGATCTCCACCCACTGATTTTAGGGTGCGGTCACACGTGCAACATTATTCATCGCCTGCCATTCACTTCCCTTCTATACAAGCGAAGGTGCTACTTCGCATCTTCATTTAGTCTGGAGATCAACACTGATGAACTTTGACCTAAAATACGCAGCTTCAACCTACAGCAAAGGCGCGTGTGTGGTTGACCCCACAGGGCTGCAATTGGCTATTGTTTTCTTAACAAGGCGTGATGGAATAGAGACAGAGGTTATGAAATTCGGAAGGCGATGGTCTGTCGCCTGCCCAGGTTTTCATTTGCGTATTTGTAAACACAGCCTAACCCTGTATTCACACGGACGATAAGCGAGGGCGAGACAAGCTTGTTGTTTATCGCTAGATGGGCGTGTTTGGGCTTGTGGGTACCAGGATACTGAACTAAACAAGCAGGCTAGATAAGACTGCTATCTTAAAATACGTTCTCTATCTTCTGAATGTAAAATATTTTTACAGCATTGCTCATAGTTTTTTTTTTACCCATAGAAAATTTGTCAGAGCCAGTGACACCACAACCGAACTGTATTTCAATCCCATTTTTGTAAAAATCCCGACACCTTAATTAAGAGACGTGCTAGCAACAGACGTGCTAGCAATAGCTGCTAGCCGCTTTTAGTCACTGTGCTAGAGATTCTGAGTTCGAGTCCGAGGGATCTGAGGAGCGGTTGTATTCGCAGGATGTCCACATGTCACACAGCTACATTTAAATGTGATGATTTGATGATGTGCGCGAGTAAAACACCAGGCAGGCCGCTTTAGATCACATCCCAGCAACAGTTGACCCGAAATCGTCAATTGGAATGAATTGAAGCGAACCCTGCTATTGTTGAATGCGCACCATCAGTGATGATTTGATGAACATTGATACAAAACCAGTCAAACTGTTCACACTAACAACATTATAACACCTACTGGCTCTGACATACAGTACAACTGTGACACCGAAGCAACAGCGGCAATCTGGAATCAAACAAGCATGCCAAAACTCTAGTTTTAGAATATTATAATATCACTGAAGTAGGGAAAGAATATGTCAGAAAGTGCCACTAAAAGGATGCAGATGGCCCGTCTCTGCCTAAACTGTGAGTCAGATGTAGCAGGGGAGCCCGTGGGCAGGAAACAAAAACACCATGATCCTCCCCTGTAATTGGCTAAATGGGAGATGTTGCCATTGGACGATGAGACCAAAGCGGTTGGCAACAGAGAGGAGGCATTAACCTCCTGGTACCCTCAACCTTCTCTCTCCCTCTCCTTGTCTCCCTCCATCACTGCACTGCAGAACAAGGTGGAGTTTGAGGCCACCATCTTCCTACAGTATGTGTCTAATTCACACAGGGAAAAGACGTATGTGAACACACGCACACACACACACACACACACACACACACACACACAGTTTACCAGCAAAAGTGAATCTCTGCTCTCCCATCAAAAGCATCTTTTCCTCCATGTAACCCCCACCGCTGAGCATGCCCGCTAAGAGCCCTCCTTTGAGCCCCTAATGCACAGCCAATCAGATTAGGTCCCTTGATGAAAGCCTTGAATTACTCACATTATGACTCTATTGGCCAATAATTTGATTGGAGGCACATCTCTACTTCCTCTGGTTCTGTAGATCCCAGCACCCCTAACCCACTCTCCACCTGTCTTAGTCTTGCTTGAGGCAACAATAACAACAACAACAGCAGCACTGTCAGCTTTTGGAATGAGGCGGGCAGTTTTAACGGGTGGGGGCAGTTGAAGTACAGGAACTCAACCCACGGAAATGAAACAAGCTCATCGAGGTATGGTAGTAACAAACCGCACAACACAGTTGACGATGTCGTCAAGGAAACGCGTAACTACGGTACTATCGGAGACATCCCGAACCCGGTTAGAGATTAAAGCATTGTGTGACATAAGCGCGTGCTCAATGTTTTTCATCTGTAAATCAATCACACTGTGTTTTATCAATATGACAGTGTTTTGCAGTAACAGAGTGGTTGTCATGTCAGATAGCAAATCATTCAGAGCAATGCACAATGGCTACATAAGATGTCTAATTCACAGCTTTTAGCTGCTGTTCCCAAAATAATACATCTGCGCATCTCGAAAGAATAATTTGTAATAGCGAAGGCGCTTAACACCCAGGTGATAAGGGACGTGTTTCAGCATGTGTGACCTTGATTCACATAGACGCCGGCGAATGACTTCAGTGCAGCCATGGCTGTTATCAAACACACTTATGGCAAACCAAGAGGCAAGCTGCCCTCGCTAGGGGAGTGATTTAATGTAGTGAAGGGGTGTTCATCACCCGGATGGTATTGGCGGTAATCTGATCATTATTCAAGATGGCAATGCCTCTCAGCTGGCTTGGTGCTGTCTGCTCCACTGATTTGGGAGGATGGTGGTGGGGTGGGGGGGGGGGGGTATTCTTGTGCCAACCTAGGCTAGCTGTGGGATGACTAGATGCTTTTTTTCTAACGGTTCTCAAGCATAGACTGCATTAAAGTGTAACTGCACCCTAAAATGTGTTTTTTGAGCTGTAAACTAAGTAATAGGATTGATCTGTGATGAGACACATCAATGCTGGTGTTAACATTGACAAAATTCCCGTTTTTATAGAAATCTGCATTTTATGGGCTGAAAAATCATCACCCCAGGACCTGGCTGGTATTCATCAGTAAACTTAGTACGCTCATCCGTCATCAAATTCAAATGTTAATGTTAATTTTTATGGGGGTCCCCCTCTCAGCCCCTCCCCTCCCCTCACTCAGCTTCTTGACGCATTTTTCAAAGTTGTAGTGGGTGGAGTCAGGCTCAGAGCTGGGGTCGAAAAACCCTCATGTCACCCATAGGTTTTATAAAGATCTAGTAGAAAAACAAAAAAAATCCAGCAGGGTTTCAAACCAGCGAGTTCTTGATCATCTATTGGCCTGCTCTACCACTGTGCCACTTGGGTATCCGTGAATAGTGTCATGTGATGTTGATACTACTGCAGCCAATCAGGGAAGGAAAGGCAATCCCCTGCTATAGTTGAATGGTTTCTATGGCGGTTGTGCTTTTGAAACTGCTATCATAACACAGACGTAGTCCAATCACATGTTGGTTTCTCATGAGGGCAGACAACCGCCATGTCAAGACGCTGGCTGTCTTTCTGTTTAGGTATCCTGTCAAGAGATTACATATTATCCTGCGACAGGACGTAAACATCTCAGCGAGGAACGTACAGTTAAAATGATGGGACAGGGGGTTTTAAGAGATCAAAAGATGGGTCTGAAGTATTTAAAGGGTCTTCGGTCAGATTTTTAAGAAGGGGGAGGAGTTGAGGGGCCCCCGATGCCGTCTGACCGCCGACTTCTAAATTAATTTACAAGATGTGCATGATGCTCCATCAGTTACCGCGGGAGACATCTTGCATCTATGTCACATCCCGAGCAGCGGGTAGAGAAAGCAATGAATGCTCCCACCCCTTTGGCAGCGCTCTGTGTAGACCGTAATCTCTTCCCTGCCTCTCTATCTAGTCTAACATTCTCACCGTTCCTTTCTTCAGCTGTCACACGTCTCTGGAAGACGGCAGCCATCTGCTGTGAATCAGACCAGGCTCTGAATCAAATATAACAACACAGGAACAACACAGACATGCAGCCATGTAAACACAGACACGCGCACCGGATGGGAATCCACAAATCACAGTCTCTGGCACAACAGACAACCAGAAGAGTCGCATTGAAACGCATGTGAAAACATACGCGGCGTCCGTCTTTTTGAGGCAAAGCGATGAAGCATGCACACATGCAGATTCTTAGAAAGTTAATAGAATGGTGGGACACAATAAGAGAGGCATGAGATCACCTCTGCCTCGGTAACACGGTGCGTTTAATGTCGGGTAGACCCAAACAGAAGCATAAAGAAGATTGCTGTGAGGGAGGAAGGTTGTGACCTTGATCCCAACACGTGATAACACTGATGACAACAATGAGATAGCAAAGGATAACGCAACAATAATAGCACAGATTGCAGAAAGATAACACACGAAAACAGCAACAGCATCAAGACAGCACAAAAAAAGACAGTGATATCACACATGAAACAAAGTCATCATGGCAAATAAAAACTAAAAACACTAAAATGTCACCCGGGGTGAACTTCAAACACACAGTACGCGAATGAGATGGTGTAAACAGAGTTTTAGGGTGGAGTGCAGAATTGGTAAACAGCGACTGACATAACAAAGACAACAGACAAAAACAGAGGCCACATTAAGCCTGGCAGCCAATCAGAGAGGAAACACACAGTGTGCAGATACATAAACACAATATAACAATTCTAATTATGGACGACCTGCTCTTGAGAGGGGTTGCATCTCAAATAAAATATATAGTTACTGAAAATAAATATTACTAAGAAATACAGAAAGTATGCAAAAGGATTCACCATGGTGACAATTACTACAACACAACAAAATATAAGATTTAACATCAGCATTCTTTTCTAAAAAAAATGTTTTATAGGCAAAGTTTAGTGTTGGTAGATTTGGTGATATATCTACCAGTAGAGATATTGTAGCGATATTTGGTGATATATCTACCATAGAGATATTGTAGTGTGATGTGGTGATATATCTACCAGTAGAGATATTGTAGTGAGATGTGGTGATATATCTACCAGTAGATATATTGTAGTGTGATGTGGATATATCTACCATAGAGATATTGTAGTGAGATGTGGTGATATATCTACCATAGAGATATTGTAGTGAGATGTGGTGATATATCTACCATATATATTGTAGTGAGATGTGGTGATATAGCTACCATAGAGATATTGTAGTGAGATGTGCGTTTACGTCTAACAGTAGAGATATTGCTGTGTGTGTGCCGGGATTGTGTGGGGTGGTCCCTGTTGAGCAGAGCAGAGCTGCATGCATATTTAATAGTCTTTAATTCACAGGATTAGGCAATAATAGACTTTAGATTGTTATCTATAATATACTGTTACTGTGATATACAATTACCTTAATACACTGTTATTGTGATATAACATTACCATAAAATAATGTATCAAGATATACAATGTAGTATTCTACCCATAAGGCCATTGATTCTTCATTGTTGTCATTAAAACAGCTCGATTCATTCATTTGTCATAATATAGCAGTGTCAAACTATGCCAGCAGTAATTATGCACATTGTTAAGACTGAAGTAACTGTACAAGATTCTCGTATGATCCTTAGGATGCTTGCAAGCCAGTGTGTTACAGAGTTAAAGTCTGCTTGTGGTGACCGTGTTCAGGTGAAGCTGCTGACATTGGGAGGTTGTGAGACCCCAGAGAGGGAGCTGAGACTCCTCTAACCTATCTATCTACCGGTCCCCTCTCTCACCACCTCTGAACTGCTGACTGCCTAGTGTCCTAAAGCAGGCCTTAGAGAGCAAACTTAATTTAAACATCCACTGCATATGTGTGTTTGTGTGTGTGTAGAAAAGGTCACTCTGGCCCTTTCAAATCCAGGCGGACCCTTTAAGATCTATTTACAGAAGGCTTGCTGTATACTGCCTGTCGTGCATTTATTCCTGTTCATTTTATTACACACACTACAGTTCTCTATTTTAGTTTGGTAAAACTTTGAAAGCTGCACTATCCTGAAGAGAAAAAGGTTATTGTTCATACGATCGATCAATCGATCAATCGACCAATCAACCGACCAACCAACTAACGGGTTACAAGTGAAAATTATGTGATAATGAAGATCTCCAATACGATCGATAGCAAGGACCCACACAGACACAGAAGAGTCTGTGTGTCCAGGCAGAGGTTGGGTGGGGGATGTGAATGAAAAAGAGCCAGACTCCTCATTAAACCCAGGGAGAGACCATGTTGGTGTCAGACAGAGAGCTGCATCATCAGCGCTCATCAGGACAGGGCTCCTGTGACGTGACCCTTGACCCCTCCCCCCATCTACGCCCCTCGGTGTCAGCTCACCGGAGCAACTATCTCTCTCTCTTGATTGAAACCTCCTGGAAATGGAAGCTGTCGGTGTCATTTAAAATGGCATGGCTGCACAATTCGTTAGAGGGGGAGAGAGAGAGCAGAGGACACCATTTTGGACCTGAAATAGTTAACACGGTGAGTCACCTGTACGGGCACTTTGTGTGGGTAACAGGGAAGGCTGAATTTCATAATTGACTCTTCTGTTGCTATGATACAGCTTTGATGCGTTAACTGATCTTGGTAATCAAAGTGACTATTGTACATTTCCGGAGACTTGTGTTTTACTTGATATACTAACCCCCAAAGAACAATTTATATTTTCAACATGGTTAGGGCGCAGGGTCAGATAGCTATTTAAATAGATCTTATGGGGTTTAAAATGATAACCCACACATTTCACATCTTTGGTGATAAGTGATTATTGCCTTTCTTGGAATAAGGGCAAAAACCAGGAATATTGTGTGCATATATTATGTACTCAATGTCTCCCATAGGTCAGGTGTAATAAGCTAGAACTTGTTTATTAGCTCTACATCATCGGCCCATGGCCAGACCTGAACAGACTCCAGAGAGGACCAGAATGACCACTGCATCTTGGTTTTGTTGGGTTATTGGGCCTTTTCTTGGCAGGCATACCTTTCATTTTCTGGCAAAATAACAAAGACCAACTTGTGCGTTATTGTGTGTATGTATGTGCACATTCAATCCAATTAAATCAATATAAATACTATAGGGCATATTGTTTAGTGTGTGACCCTCTGTGGTACAGCATCCATCTAACAAATTATTTATTATTTTTATTATTATTTACTTTATATTAGTCATACTTTTTATATGTGTGTCGGGGGAGCCAGACTTGTCATTCATTCATCTATTGGTGTAGGTATCATTTTATGTGGACTTCTAGTAATATTTTGGACACATTCTATGGAATTATAAATGGCTATTTATTCTCCTTTTATAGTACAGTATATGAACATATTTACACATTTGTGTTGTGGATGGATGGTTAGATGGATGGATGAGTAAAATAAAGAGATATGTGGTGGTTTGTTATCCTAGGAATAGCTGGAATCTAATCCCTGATTTAATTGGTATGAATGATGAAGACAAATTGAAACGGATCGGTTGAATCAGGAGGACAAATCAAAGTGAGGAAGCATACCAGAGAGGCTATAGTTGATGCAAACACACACACACACACACACACACACACACACTACAAACAAACATGCAAGCACACAAATATGCCACAGCATTGAAACTTGTGAAGTTAAGAAAAAACCCGGGGCTTACTTGTAAATCAATATTAGCCATCTCTGTTCAATTAAATCACAATTAAGCTCTCACCAGCCGTAAATACACCAATCGTTCTTCGTGAGACCTTTTTTATAAATATAAAAAAAGAACCCCATCGATTTCTCAAACACTCCACATCTATTCATAGAACGTCTTCGCAAGGCCAGCTGGGTAAATGAATGCAAAGTGGTTCACCTGGTCTGTGTGTGTCAGAGAGGTGTATGTGGAAGCTGGGTGCTTTGAACACTCTCTCCCTAGGCCTTCTAATGGAACCAGATCAATTGACAGAGATGGCAAGTGGGTTGGCACAGTTGCCACATCAAAGAGATTCTAATAGCTGCACACTGTGGCCATTACCAAGCCTGAATGAAAAAAAAGAAAAGCCACATTTATATTGGCTTCAAAGACAGCATGGCGGCACCGAGCATATTGTAAATTCAGGCCGACACTGCCGTGCTTGAGACAAAGCATGTGCACGCGTGGCCATTGTGTTGCGATGCAGCCACAGAATAGACAGCATTCACGCACATATTACACAAAACAACCACTTCACATTGTGCTTTAATTAGGTTCCTGTGATCCGCAGCGTGATTGGACAGCAATGGAAATAAGAGTGAGGACAGGTAAGTAAAGACATAATGATGGAAGGGGTGGGCAAGCTCTGACTCCTCTGTGCCTATGCTAAGTTATGCACAACAACAGCACCATGCTAACTGGCTATTAATGGGGTGTGGATTAGCTATGCGGGTCTGTCCACCCCCCCACCCACCCCGACCGTGGATATGGCTGATAAGTTTATAACTTTGGCCATTAGCACTGGCCCGTCTCTGCCACAGCGGTTGAGAGACATGCCTCCATGCATCTTTCAGCACTTCCTGTAATCTCTCTCTCTCACTCTCCTTCCCCCTGTCACTCCATCCTTCATGCCATTCTCATCAGTCACTCCCCTCCAGCCTCTCATTCATTCCTCTCTCCCTCTCTCTCTCACTCTCTCTCTATTTCCATCCATCTCTCAGTGCTTCGGGGTGGGGGGGCACGGCTTTGTGCCCGGCCCTCTTGCGTGCCGCTCGGCAAAACAATTTACCGCACGCGGCGCTCCCGCGGATGATTGAAGCGTAATTAGACGGCGGAGACAGGGGGGAGCCGGCGAGGAGCCCTCCGTCCTCTGTCAGATGGTACGTCCCACTGGCGCTTGGCTGTGCCCTTCAAAAGTAACACTTCTACGAGGGGAGGAGGCGTGCACCACTCAGATGTGCTCCACCACTCAGATGTGCTCCACCACTATGAGCGACATGATCGCCTGCTGATTCTGACCCCACCCAGCCTATAACAACAGTGGGCTTCTCTTTTATTATGCTGCACTAGCAGGGAATTGTTCTCTTTTGGAAATAGTTCCTGTTGATTAATATGACAATGTTTCAATACATAATGATGCTGAAAGGCATGGAAGCAACACAGCGGACAGGAACTCTGGTAAATTATCTACTTCGTTCCGGAAAAAAATGGGTTTTAATCAAAAGGGACCCTTCACTGTTTAAGGCTTGAATTGTGTCGCATGACCCAATCAGCCAATTAAGTAATGCAAATCCATCTCTAGCCCAAAGGCAAGTCTTGCTCCCCGGCCGGCATGGTGGCAGATGCCGGTACTACAGCCAAATGCTGCTTTGCGCCCATTCTTGATTACTGAAAAACGTTTATAAACATTTATTATACAAACAATTGTATGTATTACGAAATGTAACAACAGCTTGTAGTTTCATAGGCAACAGCATGGATTAGTAGGACATGTAGTGGGAACTGAAGGCTCTAATGCAGGGGTTCCCAAACTTTTTAACACCTAGGCCCCCCAAATGGTATTATACTTCTGGCCGGGGCCCCTATTCTGTGAGATGACTCAAAAAAAACTTTCCCATTTCCTTACTTTTATTGTATGCAATCAAAGGTAATTTTACATTTCAAAGATTTTATCATTCTATTGGATTCAACATTACTGTTTTCTTTAATAAAGTTTTATATGCAATGTTTCAGTTGAGTTTAACAGCATGAGCACATACTTATTCAATACTTACCATACATGCGTGGCAGCTGCCTACTGTAACTTTAAAAACAAACCTTCACAAACCTATGGGCCATGCCACTGACACTACATCCACATAATATACAGCCTATTGTTTGAATACAATGTGAAAAACTAAACAAACACGTGCCTATGCCGGACTACTGCATGATGAGGTAACATGGTGATTCTCTGGGAATAAACAGTGTCGGGTTACCTGCAGTACAACGCATTGCCGTGCATTCATCAAGAACATGTATAGCAAGAAAGCTATACAGTAGGTGAGGTGTTATCTACTGACAGAGCGCTCTGCCAGCGGGTGGTGGGGGAAAAGAACGAATAAATAAGACTACACAATGCTACGTGCCGACTAGTACTCTACACTTGCACGCTGCATTCAAATGAAAACACGTGCGCGCGCACACACACACACACACAGGTTACGGAATAAAATTAGAGTGACAATCATTATCATGACACAGTGTGCGTGTCGATTCCAGACACGTACATGTCATGCCCGGGAAATGTGCTGATCACCATACAACACACACACACACACACACAAAAGCACAGCAGTACCAGTGGAAAACTGTGTTGTTTTTAAAGTGTCACTTGGGGTGAGCGTTGTCGCTGAGCGAGCACTAGCATGCCGACCGTCTCCAATTACCCCGCTGTCCGCTCGCGACGGCGTCGTGGCCTCGCTCCATTCTCATCAGAGCCGAACTCACATCTCGCAATACGCTAGCTGTTCTTAGCTAGCGACGGAAGAGCTTACGATTACAACATGGTCGCCGAGTGCCAGCCGCAACCGCAGGGTCTAAAGAGGTGTGGTGTCGACGGGGACGGAGCCGTCACAGTAGTCACCGTTAAATGGTAATAGGATGATCGCTGGCTGTCTGAATATAAATAGTGGCACTGACAGGAGATGCTCCCTACACAACAGAGAGTGAGAATGGTAGTGAATGCCTGGGAGAGAGTTTATTACTGAATACACCGCAACTTTTTCCCCACCATCATTTAACCATTTGAAGGCTCAAGGGTTAACTGCTGGTTGATGGGATGATGCGAGCAGCGCCGATCATGAACATTTGGGAGTCGCTACAAGGAGGAATTTTATTAACTATGCTTTTAGCATAATTTGCCTGCGTAATGTGAACATGAAGTCAAGGGCAAACAAGGGCCTTTCTGTCTCCCTTTATTCTCTGTGAACCTTATAAATACTGAATACTGGAACAAGGGCAGTCTTTCTCAAATTAACGATGCTCTATTGTAAATAATATACTGTACAATTATGAGATTAACATTTTGTGCAATTGTCCAAAAACAATGCTAAAAATGAGCAGTTTAAACTAAAATATACATATTAAACACACTTAACATACAGTAGATATACTGTATAGTATTACACATCAATTTAAACTCACTGCTGCCAAATGTAACATACCTGTAACATGCATTGTGTTTTTCACCTCATTCACTCTTTTTTGCATTACATGCAAACAAGTAAACACAGCAGGGAATCAAGCTCTGCTTCAAGACGATGACTCAGCATACTGTCGGACGGAAATGTGGAGTACTGTAGCGGACATTGTGGTGCAACAGAACAGACACAACCTCTCCCTGAATGTTGACAAGACCAAGGCGATGGTCATGGACTTCAGACGGCTCCCACAGAGCACCTGCCCCCTGCTGCCCATAGATTGCGCTGCTGTAAGATACATGGCCATGGTCAAGAAGGCCCACCATTCCCTCTGGAGGCTCAAGCAGGCCCTGAGTCCAGTCTCTCCCCACTTCAGCAGCCCACCACTGAGAGAGTTCTGACCTAATGCATAACCGCCTGGTTCCGGAAACTGTAAACCTTCCGACAGGTTCCGGAAACTGTAAACCTTCCTACAGCGAGAACAGTTGGAGGTAGGGGTGGGGGAGGGTGCGGTTGGAGGAATTATCATCGGTGTTCCTCTCCCCTCCCTCCTGGAGATGTTCAAGAGCCTCGAGCATCATCAAGCAGCGCACACACACACACACACACTATTCCCCCTGCCATCTGGAAGAGGTATGGAGGTATCCACACCAGGAACGCCAGGCTTCTAAACAGCTTTATACCCCAGGCTGTGTACATCATAAACACCCCCTTCCCCAAACACCAAATTGACTGACCTCAAGCCCCGCCCATTTTCACCTGTTCTCCAATAACAGTTGAGCATTTTCTGAATGTTGACAGTTAACTCCTTCCACTGTAGGTTTGAATGTGAAATGGGCGGGGCTTAGGATCAGTCAACTAAACCAGTAATCTCCCGTCCTACAGTGCCAAATACTTCTCTCCACTAACGCAATTCTTACAGTATACAGTATGCTGCTACTTTTCCCCTGCAACTATGCTGCAAATTAAATGTTTGCCTTTGGTATACCACATGTACTGGGAATCTTTTTAGGATCCCCTTTAACTCTGTTTTAATTTATGTACACAATGTGCCTTGTGTCTAGGAGGAGCAGTATTTCAGTTTTGATTCTTGAATCAATGGCAGGTTGGGTAAACAGAGGTTACAGATATTTACATAATGACATGTTCTTACAGAAAATATTTGGAGAGATTCTGTGGTTGGCTCCCCAAAAAAAAGGAGAAGTATATCACCAAACAGTGCAAAGTATGTTGTCAGAGTCAATAGTATGTTAATTGTTTGGCTAATATTAGCCTTACTGTTCATGTGGAGAGAGAGGGAGAGAGAGAGAGAGAGAGAGAGAGAGAGAGAGCGAGAGCGAGAGAGAGAGATGACTAACAGAGAGAATAACATTTCACATTAGTTAGTTCACATTAATATGGGGGGGAAAAACAAAAACACAACATTTGTATAATACTTTGGCAATATGTACACTGTTACGTCATGCTAACAAAGTGATTTGAATTGAATAAGGGAAGAGGGAACATGTTTTGTTTTCAGCCCTACGTTATGTTCAGCCACGCGTTGTCATGCGTGCGGGACTACGGCAGCTAGCATAGGGAAACATCATGTCCATAAAGACTGGGCTGTTGTGTGAAAGCAAGCAGCTGTCAGGTGGAATCGCCTCTCTGACACAGACACCACAATCGAGGGTACCCTTGTCCATAATTCAGTCTGATTGGCTGAAGGGGAAAAATGGCAGCGTGCGGCTCGTTGACAGGCACCGACGGACGCCGTGCGTGGGCGTTTACCCGCTATCATCCCGTCTCCTCCGCGTGGAGAGCTACCTGGATAAAATGATGACGCGAAGGATATGGAGTCCGAGGTGTAAGAAGGGGACTCACGAACTCCAATCTCTCACAAACACACACACATACACACTCAAGAGCCAAGTACTCTTCTCCGTGGCTTGTGCAGAGAGGTGAGTGACAGTAAAGAAGGCTGTTTGGTGGTGGCAGAGGGGGGGGACGGGGGGAGGGGGTCCTTTAGGTGTCTTAATTACGGCTCCTCTACTCCCTCTTGCTGTCATAGTCCCCCTGAGGGGGAGGGCGAGACAAAAGGAAAGAGAATGTTTCATCTCCTTCCTTGGTATTTCAGATTCCGGGGGGAGTTGCAGAGGCAATAGATGTCGCAGGCAACCTACATTGTGTGTGTTTGTGTGTGTGCGTGAAGATGGGGGGTGTAGGGGGGGCTCAATATCAATGGTTCTACCCTCGTCCTCCATATTCTGCCCTCCTCTGCAGCTGTGTTTAAAACAAGGCACCATAATAAAAGCATTTTAATGGGGGAGAGGCTTGGGGGCGTCGGGCAACTTGATTACTGTGACGGTTTTATTTAATGAGCTCAAAGCCTTTGGCTCTGACTTGCTAGCGCGATTATTACTTTGTTGCGATGAGATATATGTGACTAAATGGAGCGCGGTGAGTGAAAGAATGAGGCTGAGCGATCTAGCATGTACGGGGTTTAGCGGTCGCCAACCGTGATTTACACCTGTCTGGATGTTCACCTGTGCGTCTGTGTGTTTAAAATTAACCCTTCTGGGAGTTATGGTGGAGTCAGTGTTCACCATAAAGGAACAGAGGGCGTCAGAGGCACCTTGGCAGGCAGAAAGCCTGCTGTTAATTATTGATTGGAATAAATTGCTCTCATTGGATGTTTGACAGGTGAACACGTGGTGTGTGTGTCTGTGTGTGTGTGTGTGTGTGTTTGTGTGTGTGTGATGGATAGTCCTCATAGCAGGTAAAGTGACGTACAGTAACAGAGATGCAGAGGGAGTCCATAAAGCCAAACTGCTTCTAA
The DNA here is from genome assembly GCA_027564835.1 of Typhlichthys subterraneus. Taxonomy (NCBI): domain Eukaryota; kingdom Metazoa; phylum Chordata; class Actinopteri; order Percopsiformes; family Amblyopsidae; genus Typhlichthys; species Typhlichthys subterraneus. Next base: position 14,179 of record JAODUH010048013.1, read on the forward strand.
ATGTCTCTCAGACGTGTGATAAAGGTTTCTCTGTTTAGCTGGGCAGGGACGGGCGAACATTCAAATAGAAACTTTGATGCACATGCTATGCTAATAGAAAACGATTTGTGGCAGGGCTCACACCAAGGTACATACACGCGCGCACGCACACACACACACACAGAGAGCCGTGAACAAACATTCCTTAAAAGGTCAGCTTTTTGTATTGGGACAAAAATTGCCTCTTGTGAAAATATTGATAGAGGGAGAGAGGGGGGTTGGGGGGAGTTTGAGGTATAGAAATTAAGCGGGCTAAAGAGTGTGCCGGTCTTATCTGCATTCCGAGTGGCTGCCATCTTTATAAATATTAGAGGAAGGACAGTGACGGTGGAAGGAAACGGCCAAAATGTGCATTTGAGAAATATGCACACCTGAGCACCTGCGTGGAATACCATCTCCAGCTGTCACATCTCTTGGTTAAAGTAATGGGCACGCACGTCATTACCGACCGGCCCGGCCGTCATCTACACAGCCATCATCGCTCTCTTGTCTCATCCGGCCGCTCTGACTCCAGAAGCTTCTTTAAGGGGAATTGGATCAAATGTGGGGATGGGGGAGGGGGGGGGGGGCCCTAGATTGAAAAATATCGCCCGCCGTCAACATCCACATTATGACTGGCATCATCTTCACCTATCTTGTCATCTTGTCAATAGAAACGTTATTAAGATGGAAAGAAACGACAAGAAATCATACATTGTTTGATGTCTCCAAAGTCACCCGCTCAGTCATTGTCGGTGGGGAGATACAGTGATCTGCCCATCAGCATAGCAGGACTTTATAGATGTACACTAGATGTACTGTATTATACCACTCATATATCATTATTGTGTGGTGTTGGTTCCCCTGAAGAGTAACCTTATATGAAAGTCTGTAATAACACACAGTGCAACATTTTAGTTGACACAGAGCTAATGCAAAAATGGTCTACCAAAACAATAACATAGTATAGATATTCAGTTTGGGCTACAAACATACTAATTCAACTTAAAGCACAAAGAGGTTGCCATAACCAATGACTTGAAACAAAGTTTAATTCTACCCAAGGCGGCTAATGGGGGACCGAGAAAGTCATTACTAGATAACAAATGTCATTATGAGACAACAATAGGGTTGGGTACCGAACTCGTTACTTTAAAGAGTACAGACCGAATTACGTCGATGCTATCGAGTACCGATTGAGGTCAAATCAATCGGTACCATCGTTACATTAGAGTGCGTAAAGAGAAACGCCAGCGAGATTACATCATCCCTGCACAGCCTGCTGCTTGGTACAGGTACGGCTAGTTAAAAGCAATAACAGGTTTACCATTTTTCTGTACTGTGCTGGAGTCTCGATAATTTTTTTAATTTGTATTTGTTTATTTATTAGTCTATTTATAAATTGCTCAATATTTGCTGTGCCGTCATATAGGCTAAAGGAGTTTCCCGTCTAGGGGTCGTTTGGGAAAACTAAAGGAGGCACAGTTCAATAATGCTCAAATTAAGCTAAAGGCTAAAGCAGAACTCTAAAACACATTGTTGTCAGGCAGTTTTTTTTTCAATAGGCAACATTCAATTACTGTAATGTTATTACAGAGAGTAAAGTACCAAAAAAAAGTTACCGAATTTGAGGTACCAGACCGGAACTGGTATTGATTAAAATGTGAACGGTTCCCAACCCTAGATAGCAAGGCTTGAATTTAGATGAGATTCAATGGGGAACCATGGCTACACTTGCCATGCTTCTGTTCTTTTCTTTACATGATCTCTGCAGTGGACAGCAGCCATGCTTGTAAAGGATAGAGGAAACAAATCCCTCATCTGTTTCTACTTTAGCAGGCTAATATGACCGCAGGACCCAGGGCAAGTGGCTGGCCACACTGAGGTTGCAGCAGGGCTGCTGCTCTGAAAGGAAGCTTGTCGGGAAATGTGCGCACATGTGTGCGTGCACACACACACACACACACACACACGGAACCTCACACAGTAGCCACGACAACCCCATACAGAGCTCACACCTGAGGCCTTGGGGAGAATATTTGAAGAGTTTAGATGTAAAAACCTTTGAGACCATGTAACATCTTTTGTTTTAAAATTTGCAAAATTTACAGAAATAATTAGTTACATTTTTAGAAGATATTACTTTTTATTAAGTGAAAAACAACTATTTTGTGATAAATGTGAAATTAGTGAACCCAAATATAAAAACCTAATAAATAATGTTGTTTTAAATTGCTAATTGCTACTTTTTTTCAGCTGGACGTATACAGATAGGTTTGTGCATCTGAACTTTTCTTTTCCTGAGGCGATGTGTGGGACACAGTGGTGGGAGACAACACACATGGGTGAACACAACACACATGGGTGATGACCCAGCGGGCTCTCAGCTCATCATTCAGCACCCTGCGGTCCCAACCCCTCCCCCCGGCCCACACCAAGGCATCAACCACCCATATGTGCACCTTACAGAAAGCATATCCGAGCATATCAAATACGCTACATAAAAATGTGATTTTGGTTTGCACTCATCTCTACTCCCTACTAGATGTCAAGCGTACCTTTACATATATGTGTGTAAAATGTATTTAGAGGACAATCAAGTCCTTACAGGCAAGTCTGGCCACCCGGCAGACATTTTGTTAACGCTTCCGGGCAGCTCATTAGGAAGACCAAGTTGAAATGAATGGGGAGAGAGACATAGTTGCACTTTCAGTGGTCACTGGGACATAACACTGCAATCTCTATTAAAATCTGAGAAAATAGAAAAAAAAAACGCTTAAAACGTTTGGTCGACTTTGCCACCAAATTAAATCTCCAAAGCTTATGCTTCTACTACACATGCACAACAACATGCAACCACACAATTGGCCAAATAGGTTAAGGTGTTGGCAGTTATAAAGCATATGATTGGCCCTTTTGGCAGGAGGGGCATTTCTGAATTATAGAGTTCCATTCAGAATTCTCCATGTGATACGTCTCCTCTATAGCGTGTCTGGGACAGTGCTAATTGTATAAGCAATAAGCATGTAGATAATCTTACCTTGGCCATTTGGGCCTGCACTCCCGTGGCTTTGAGGGAAGACACGGCCTTCTGTGCTGCAGCAGGGCTGTCAAAATCCACAAAGCCATAGCCTGGAGAAGGAGAGAGTCCGTTTTAAATACATTCATGAATAAATACATAAATGCAAGTGACATTTTACCTGCGCTGATGGACGCAGGTAAAAAAGGTTGGTAATGTGACTACAGAGCCCTGCCAGTTCTCATATCTGGTGAGCTACTACATTGTTTGATAATTAGCGACAGACGTTTGGAGAGGGACGCCGCGCATTTGTAATTAGCGACACGCATGAGCGGATTAGCAATAACACGCCGTGGCACGAGGGCCACCTTCACGTGCACTCGGAGGTGTGTTCGCGCCGCGTACACATGCTCCGCCGTCTCAACGGACACGGCTTCTCTCGGCTGCCACGTGTCTGCAAGCCTCTCGGCAGCTCGAGTGAGAAAAAAAAACAAACCTCATTCACGTTGTAGGAGTTGCATGGCAACTACTGTTTATGATTTGTTTCACCAAGCAGAACATTTCGTGCCATGTTAATTACTGAAAAGGATTAAAGTCAAACTCATGCAGTGCATGCACACAAACATAGAATTCATAAATATTTTACAACGTGGAATGCGGCTTGTCCAGTCTTTTGGAATTTTGATTTCTCGAGCATTCGGGCCCCTCATCCAACTACCCAGCGCCTGCCTATTTAATAAGCCCCCACCACCCTCCAATCCCCATCCTCAGAAACAAATCTCTGAAAGATTGACGGCATACCAGAACAGCCGCCATGTTTCCCTCCCTCTGCTTCTGCCTCTAGTTTCCCTGACATTACCAGAATCACCCCTGGAAATCCATCAGCAGCCATGGGAAAAAAAAAAACTCTGTTGGAATGAATTGTGCGGCCGTGATTTAGAAGTTATTTTGATCCCGACGTTCAACAGGACTGGGAAGGTGTTGGAGGTAGGTGAAGGGGTTGGTGGGGGGGGTCGCGTCTGTGTTAATTAAAATTTGGCGGCGGATTAAAAGCAGTCAACGTCCGCCCCTCAGATCCCACTGTTTCAGAAGCAAGGTGCAATTAGAAGTGGATGGGTAAGGTGGGGGAAAGCCCAGCTAGTCAAACACTAGCCTCCTTAATAATGCTACACGTATGCCCCTCCACCAGGCACATGCATGAATATCTACATATATCATCAACGCCCGCCCCAAACAACCCCCCACATAATACACTTTGTTGTATGATGTGTGTGTGTGTGTGTGTGTAGTAATGTGAAAATCATAACCTGTGGCGCTGGGAGAGATTGAGTGCCTGGTTCTGATTAATGGCCAGCTGTTAAGGTGGGGTTGATGGGTAAGGGGGCAGGGCTGTCTAATCTCCCAGACACGGAGCACTGAAGAAGGGATGAAATTACGGGGTTGGCCTGAGTGGTTCCGGGCAGGTTTCTGATGCTGGCTCATGCACCAATGAGCTCTTTTTCAAAGGGCTGTGACAGGGATGCTTTCGCCCATTATTTTCCTTTGTTAAGGAAAGTAAACATGCTCATTATGTGGGGACAGCCTGTTGTGTTTTCAGCTTGTGTGTGTATGTGTGTGTGTGTGCCTGTGTGTTTTCAGGTATCTCTGACAGACACTGGGGAGTTCTATTATTATTATTATTATTATTGTTTATGTATTTTCTTATTTGATTTGCTATATTGAAATATCACGGCGCCATTGTGATTTCACGGTATCATGAAAGGATCGCAAACATGCAGGTAAATGGACTAAATCATTAGAACTGTTGCTCCAGCATTGCCATACTACATTGCTTGGTACCACTATGAGTCTACGGCTGTAACTTTTCCACAGTTGTCTACAACTTTTAGAATAGGCTCGTCTCACATTCTAATTCAGAATATCCGGGAGGGGTATTTAAGACCCCAAATTACATTTTTCATATTCGTCTCATGAGCACCTGGAGAGCCCATATCCAAAGTTCAGCAGGCCGAAGATTTTAGAGAACGCTGACCTATATTCAGACCAGAGAGAGAGACAGAGAGAGAGAGAGAGACAGAGAGAGAGAGAGAGACAGAGAGAGAGAGAGAGCATGTGTGTCTGCTCAAACTAGTGCATCTAATGTGATCAGAGAGCCAAAAGGTTTGGTAATGGTAGGCTCAGATTTACACACACACATACACACAGAGCAGCCAGTGTTAGATTTATGGCCATGCAGAGGAGAGGAGGGGAGGGGCGGGGGGGGGGGGGGG
>JAODUH010048034.1:0-19483 GCA_027564835.1 Typhlichthys subterraneus
ATTGAACAAGCTTCCTCTTGCCATTCGCTATGCCTCCTCCACCATAATGTTTACAACACAGCCCAAAACACACCTCTTCAATGAGACCTATGGGCTTTAATCCCCCCCCCCCCCAGTTTTGTTTGTTAAGCGTCCTTGGGTTTGTGAAAGGTGCTATATAAATCTAAGTTATTATTATTATTATTATTATTATTATTATCTATTAGTTAATCTTCTATTAGCAGGGGCATACTTTTCTGGACCGTTATAAACATATTTTGGACAGGTCTACTGGTTGTTTCTCCATGACGGATAGCATCAATCATCATCACAATAGACTGATTTGTATGCTGTTGTTGAGGTACTGTGCAAGAGGTAGCATATCCTCATACCGGTACCGTACACTGATTCTGCAATAGAAACAGTCACTTTTGTGCAGCCGTAATTGTTGAGGCAGCAATGCTGCCAGGGCCTGTGTTCTGCCATTGAAAAACTGTATTTCCTGCCCTCTCTCCATTACTTACACATGAGAGAAACACATGGCCTTGGTTACGTCGGCTTTAGTAACACCAGCAGCATCTTCGAGAGTTCATTAATTCAACTCAGTCTCAATAAAGCCCAGACTGAATTTGAACAAGCTTCTTTTCAAACCATGTCTCTTCACAGGACTGAAAGGTTTACTAGATTTAGATATATTTCAGATACACTCACAACAATTATTGAAATGACACATTTCGGCTGAAACGTTTTTCAACTTAGAATTTGAAAATAGTGATTCATAAATTTGGGGTTGGAAGTCAAAACAAGTCAAAGCCAGCATTGTGAATTACTTGACTGCCATAAATATATGACAAACTGACAGCATTTTTAAAGAGTATCTAAACTCACTCATGAATACTTGTGACACATGAATAACACTTGTGATCACTGTAAAATCACATTGTATACAAGTGTATGCTATAACTGGTGTAGACTCCAGTATGATGTTGAATTATTGACACGATGCCACTGTGTTTTGTATGTGAAGACTAAACAACTATTTTAGATCCCCATAACACGGCTTAAGGGACCTGGGATTTGCAATGTGACCTGCTTGCTAATTAAGTTATTTTTTTTTTCATTCCCTTAAGACACAAGGACACACATTACCCTTCCATTTGCATGCTCCTCTGGGCTTTGTGTGTCTGTCAGTGAGGTAGAGAGATTCACTGATATGCACAAAGGTTTCAGATCACAGTGGTTAGGTTTTCATTAGGTTCCTTGCTCTGGTTCGTAAAGTCGTTTTTTTGACATATATTCTCCCTTTGCATTTAGCCACCCATTTGACATCGTAGGTGTTTTGTGTAGTGAACAAGAGCATTGTCCTATTTAATGGCACCATTCTTGCCCTGCCGAGATGCAGTTGTTACCCACAGTTCTAAGAGCTCACTAAAATATCACAATCCTAGAGTTGTTGCCTGTTTATCAACAGTTTTTAATAATATGCATTTAGTGCCTATATATTGACAATACAACTTAGTATATTGTTGTATTTAATTTCGTACAGTACATGATTACTGAGGAGCCTCATTGTTCATGCAGTCCTTAAAAGAGCAGCATTGAGGGTTGTCACACTAGCCTCTTGGATGCCAGATGCCTTGACTGGCCATAATGTGTCCACCTGTGTCTGTCTTTCTATGTGAGTGTAGTCTATACAGTGGGCTGAGGGGTGTTGCAGTCTAAAGGATGTACTGCTCTCCATCTGGACTGCAGGGAGAGAGTTGTATCGTTTTTCAACTTTGTCTCACTTTGCTTATGATAATGCAGTGTGTGTGTGTGTGTGTGTGTGTGTGTGTGTGCATGTGTGTGTGTGTGTGTGTGTGTGTCAGATGCATATAGCGAGGCAGGTGTGTGTGTGTGTGTGTGGTTCCTGCAGCAGTGATCCAGCCTGCTGGCTTCAGTATGCTGTGCTCTGCAAAGGATAGACCGCTCATTATCTGCCCTGGAGTAGCAGAGCAGTCTTCCTCCACACTGCAGTGCTACACTGACAGTAGGACCCTATTAAAGCATTGTTCGTGTGTGTGTGTGTGTGTGTGCGTGTGTGTGTGTATGTGTGTCAGTGTGAGTGTGCATACTGTAGGTCTTTGAATGTCGTGGTTATATAAGGCTGGGTGTGTACTGCTGTGTCATAGGTTGAAAAGATTAGTCAAAGAACTGCTTGCTAATTTTCCAAGCTTTACAGCATCACTGTTTATTGGTTATTGTTGCTCGAATGTGATATGCATCAGCCTATGTATGTGCTTTACTCCTATGTAATGTATCATTTTTGTATAGTTACAGTATTGCAGTGTTCCATCATAAATAATATGAAGGCATTTATGCATTGCTCTTCCTTAGCTGTTGTGCGTATGTGTTTACTTCACTTTGTGATTGTGTTTCCTCTGTTGTAGCACTGTGCGATGTGCCTCCATGACATTTGGATAATAAGCTTGTGTGAATATGTGTGTTTTTGCGTAGGGTAGACTACTAGAAATCCTCCCCCTTTTTTCTATCAATCCATGTTCTTCCTCCCCTCTGAGAAATTCACTTGCAGGGACTGTTGGTCCCTTAGGGCGATTGGGTGATGCACCACCAGAGGGATGAAAAAAGGAGGGAATTTCAAACTTTACTACAGTGTAACACTAGCTGTGGCGGTCCTGCCTGTAAATATCTTAATCCAGTCAGCGTCCAATGTTCCGTGGAGTAGCAAAGAATTGTTTTGAAAAAATTTTCAAAAAAAAAAATTTTTTGATTATTTAAATGGTAAAGCAGACATCTCTGCTTGTTTAGCCTATATGTTGCCATCTAGGGGTAGGCTAGTGGTATGACACTTGTGTGGTAGAAGAAAAGGAAGGATGAAAAATTAAAACAAGAAAGTGTAGGCTACAATGCATTGTGACAATAGCTAGTTGACAAGCGATTGCACTGTCAACTTCACAATAGACTATATCTCATTGGTCTGCTGGCTGCCTGTTCTCTGTGCTGGATAAAATCTGATGTTTTTATCCAGCACAGCCCTGCCTCTGTAAATAGTAACACTAACAAAGTAGTGCAGATCACACCACACAACAATATCCTAGCCTTTGTTTGCTATGTGTTTTCAGTGTGTGGTGGGCAGAGCTTCTGAAGGAAGGGAGATGTTATTTGTTTTGATCGACGAGCTTTCTCTAGAATGATTTACTTAGATTAATTTACCTAGGCCAGGGGTTACCAACCTTTTTGGAGCTGAGAGCTACTTCAAGGGTCTGCATCAAGTGCTTGTGTGGGGGAATGATACAGATACATTATAAAGCCTATCCTGAGGACTTTGAATTAGTTTCTTTTTCACAAATGTATCACGGAACTAATCAGCCAATTGATAGCCCATTAAAAGGAGCGGAATGATGAATTAACATGAAAAGTCACGGCAGCTGGACAAATCTCTAGCCTAACTGAATGGGAAACACATTAGTTGCCGATTCAGGGCTTGTTTACAAAACGACTTAAAGGTAGGCCTACGCTAAAGCTGGTGAAACAGGCATAGGCCTACTAGCTCATTCTACAAAACATTCCGACGAGACGGAGGGCGCGTATATGGCCATATTACACACAAGCTATGGGCAGCGGCGCATATGTTTTACTGTAGCACATATGATCTTACACTTGGTGTTACCAAGAAATAGCCTACTACTCTCTGGATAAAAATGTTAAATAGCCTAAACTACTTTGCATTATAGCTCCAGCCTGTCAAAAGTTGGGGGTGCTGCAGCGTCCTCAGCACCCGCATTCCCGCGCCCATAGAGTCAGGGGTAGACTATCGGTAGCCTAATTCAACTGGCCTATCCGCTTTCTTTAGAACAGTTCATAATTTAGCATAAACAAAAACAACCCACAAGCCAGGTTATAGTCACATCAGGTGTTAGAGGCCAGAATGTGACAGATAGTAATTTATAGTTTGTAGAGCTTGTCAACATGTTCATATTTCAATATAATGATAATATATGGAGTCCCCCCTACTTTTCTCAATACTGCTAACGCTTGTTAACAACAACTACGTTGTGTATATAAAGGCTACTCAATGTTTAAAATATTTTTGGAAAATAATTCATCAAAGAAATGCATCTTTATTGATATTTTATGATTTATAACATAACTCTTATACTTCACAAAACACATTTTGAGCACAACAATCTATTTGCCACAATTGTGCTGTTTACAAATAGATGCATAACTTGCATGTTGAGTGAAAAATGCTCACAGTGAGTAAAAATGTTTCGGGAGAAAAAATTATCTTAAATATATGAATAATATATCTAAAAAGTATAATATCGGCATCCGTATTGGACGATTTTGCAGACAAAAAATTGGCAATCGGCATCGGCCAAAAAAAGCCAGATCGGTATCATTAATTTCTTCTTTAAGCTAATGAATAAGAACCCTAGTGAATAACCCTAGTGAATATAGAGACTTTGAATATCATTACATTGATAAGAGAAAACAAATGATAACCTCAAGGTGAATTGAATCAAGTAATGATACTGCCGACTGCAGATGGAAATTAGTGATTATGAGTTTATATGAACCACACTCAAAAGTGAAAATATAACATTCCAACTATACCGTACTTGATAAAGAATGCTGGTAACAATATTCAGTGTAGTGTCTATTTTAATACTTCTCTTTCCAAATGGCTGCTAATCCAAAATTGCTGTTCTGTCTACTTTATAGTACCCGGTCCAACCAGCAACCAACCATCCATCCATCCATCCATCTTCATCCGCTTATCTGTAGTCGGGTCGCGGGGGCAGTAGCTCCAGCAGGGGACATCAAACTTCTCTTTCCCGAGCAACCAACCAATGTTCTCAATAATACACAAACAGCATAGTGGCTGTGAGTCCTGACAGGGTCTTCGGCTTTAAGACCCTGATATTTCTAGACCTCTCAACTACACTCGTATTACCATGGAGATGAAAGCATTGCACGCAAATGCAAGCAATATAGGGCCAATTTCTATTTGAGCAAGCCTTTTAGTCTGTGATAATGTCTTTCTAGCAATGAAACTAGCATAAGGTTAAATTGTGTATTATGCATAATTTGATAAAAATGCTTTTGTGCTTAACTGAATCCTGATTGTAGATGCAGTATAACAGGCGAGTAAGGGCATTTGATGGTAGCTTGCTTGTTGACAAGCTCACCTTTTAAAATAAAAGGCCTCTATGGACAAAGCCACTAGGTAGGAATAATTTGTAACACCAATTATAACCAGTACAGATTGCATTGTCCTAGTGGCATCAGGCCTTTCATGTTGGGAAAACACATGTACACCACAAAACAACTGACAGACACATACATCTTTCTAACGTAGAGTATTTTGTGTTATAAAACGCATTGGGTGTGAAACAAACAACTGACCCCCATCCACTGACAAACAGGTGTCTTGCTTCCTAGCAAATCCTGGCATGTTTCAAAAAGGTTATCTGTATCAATGATAGTAAGTAGAATAGGCTGTAAAGTACACTATGGGTAACATAATATAGCTTAATTGTATCTATATTTGCACAGCAAAACAATGTGAACACAATAACAGTATTTTCTCACTGACTGAGCAACAGAACAGGAAGGGTTTGGGCTTGAGTGTGAATGGTAAGGTATTACGTTGGTGTGAGTGTAATACTACTAAGATACCACTGGGGGAATGGTACGATAGTGCGACACATTTAGTAGTTCACCTACATTTCTCACGCACGGCTGAACTTGAATCTCTAATCTAAATTTGGTCCGACTAACAAACGCCCAGAATGATAGGGGACCAAGTAACTGTGAAACACACCCCGAAATGCTAATGAATGTAAGTCAGGCTTGTTGCAGTGGAAGCAAAAATAGACAGTAGCCTATCCATACTTACTCAGCGACAAGAGGTTGTGAAAAGATCCCTTTTCACCCTGTCAGTGGGTGGCTAGTGCAGAGTCAGAAAGCTTTGGTAACCACAGCCCAACCCATTGTCACCACCTTTACCACTGTTGTCTTTTTGTTTTTTGACACCTATGAAACTGTCCAGAAATGTATCAGTAATGTGATTCTGTGCCAGTTCTGTGTAAAATTAGATAAACTAAACACATTTAACCTTATATGGTTGATCTTCATAAATTCACAATAGTGCTGAACTCGGTGGCCTATATTCTGTTATAATCTGCTGTTTTGTCTGAATCCCACACTAGCCTCCACCATGGCATTCACATACTGACATAGTTGGCCTCTGTAATGTGTCTGAATCACTTACACACATTTCCCTTACTCAGGGTGATGGTGGGAAATACATCGCCCAGTAAGATATATGGTAATGGGAGGCACAGTGGCAACAACATTGGTAACTAGGCGCATTTGGGACTTCTGCATGATTACACACACCATGAAATCCAATAAGTCTAATCAATCCGCTGGTTCCTTCCCCAGACAAGGGGCAGCCTTTTTCTTTTAGACTGATGAAACTATAAATCATGCTGGTCTGTCTCAGTAGAGCTTGGACATTATCAAGCGGTTTACGACGAAGGATAATCGCACTGTGCAAATGCAAGCCTTTGGTTTAAATATCATTGTGTGCTTCAGCTTCCAACATTTCTCTTGTCTCTTATCTTTTCGATTGAGAATTTGTTCTGATGGACTTTTCAAAAGCCCAGCACAAGTAGGCAGTGTTTAACCATTATTTAATGAGGCATATTTAGGGAAAACATGTTATTAAGCTCTTTCTGGGGTTGTGTGGCTGCAGATGGAGGACGTCTAACACACACACACACACACACCTGGCACCTACAGTGGAAGGTGTTTACTTGATGTTGCCACCTTCCCTATTTACTTTGCCATTGCAGGCTTTTTTCAGCCTGTTTGGGGATTTGCACCGATGACCCTTCTGGTCACCAAGCTAATTCTTTAAACTGCTTCAGGTCCCAAATGAGCGTCGAGTCAAATCCTTTAACCTTTTACCCTCTCAAATGGTTTCCGCATTCATGTTAAATGTAGGTGTGTGTGGGTGCGATACATTTAAATCGCATTAGCTAATGTTTTCAGATGTTTGCTTATTTGAAAAAGGGACCATGTACAAAACACCTCAATGAAGAGGAGAGATGCTAGTTACCAGATTTAGCACAAGGCTAGTTTCCATCTGCAGTCCATGGGCAAATATAAAAACAATCAACCATACTGAAAACATTACAGATATAGGTTATATAATATGCATGCCTACGCAACAACGCGCAGATACACACATAGTATAATACAGTATATACTGCAAATAAAATCAAAACAAATATCTTACTGTGGGGATCAAAACACCCCATATAAAAGTTTTGATATCCACTACAAACACTATAAATTGAGAAGAGCAGCTCTATTACCGGCTTGCTTTAAAACGGAAAATGGAAGAGGGAAGAATTGAAGCTCAAGGAAATGACTGGAGGCTTAGTAGGTAGGACACAAACAGTATGCTCATATTAGAAGGATTTACCTTGGGGAATATTGATGTTGTGATTTTCAAATAGACTGCTCAAGGTCTGGCCCGGTGCCAGGCTGGTGAGAACACTGGGGGTGCTGGAGGTGGGGGCAGGGGCGGGGCTCTGGAGTGTGTGTACCAGGTGGAGGGGTGAGCAGCTTTAGCGCGCACGTGTGTGTGTGTGTGCGCTACTACGAGACAGGAGAGCTTAAGAGATTAGAGCAAAGCGTGGCCGTGGTGGGGAGAGGCGACCCCTTGTCAGAGGGCTCTCACTGCGGGGTGGCGTCTTCACCGGGGCCTCATTTGCATGGCTCCCCGGCCTGCTTGGGGAGTACGGCTTTTCTCTACCCTTCCTCCCCCTCTTCCCCCGAGAGAGAGAGAGAGGGAGAGGGAGGATCCATCCACAGGCAGTTTGTGACAGAGACAATGGAGCAGAGAATTTAGGACAGTTGGCAGGAGAGGGACACCAGAAGGGACAGTGCTAAGTAGCTCATCACACGCACGCACGCACGCACGCACGCACGCATGCACGCAGTGTTTTACCTAGACGTCCGCATGCAGCAAGGCAAGTGTCTCCATGGACCAGGCCTCTGCTTGTTCTTCTCCGATGGCTCGTTGAGGTGAGAGCTGTTCATCTGCTCAATGACTAGAACGCAGTGAATTAGGATGTGATTACATTAAAACGTTCTCATTGCAAAGTTAATCCGTGGCCTAATGTTGGCTTCACTTCCTTTACAGTAATCCAATAAGGTGATAAATGACTGGGGAAGGTTTATCTTTCCATAGTTTTTTCCCCTCTTTAAATGTAGGCAGCCAATTTAAAAGAAATGTACTTAAGCGCGGTGTGTTCTGTCATTTACTGGCAGTAGGTATTGACTATTTGCAGTTGCTATTTGTGAACTCTGTTTTCTCTCTCTGATAGTGGTGAAATTGACTGTGAGCATTGTCAGATAGTAATTAAAGTTGTTTTCTCTGGAGAGCATGTGTAGCTTTGAGCAAATGGGGGGTTGAGTGGCTGAGATATATGTCTTAAAACATGTCATTGCGTTCCTATAGAAACCACTTAGCTGATGTCTTTATTGGACAGAAGTGGCATGTGGTAATTTAATTGCACACTCTTCTTTATTGAGTGTGGTACTCCTCGTGACCTTTTGGCTATTAAACACACCATATCATTTTGTACAGTGGCCGAGATTGTTTGACGGAAGGGCGTGACTACTGAATTGAAAAATCAATACCTCATTTGTTTCTTTTAGTAATTCCATCATGTAAAGAGAAACGGCGACCTCCATTTATCTCATGGCAGTGTCATGTGAACTGGGCTCACATTCAGTTTGGACCTTACTGATGAGAAAGGGTTAAATGAATGATCAGATCAGACTGCGGAGTGGTCGTAAACATCGACATTAATCAAATGGTCGCCAGAGTAACGGTGTAAGTCTTGTGCCGGTGAACATGTTTGTTTGTCCGTCTGAAACTGAGCTATATTATTTCTCCACCCTTATTTGTAAGCAACTGATCTATTGCAGTGGACAAACGTCATACCTCCACTGAATGCACTAAATGGTGTTATTGATATTTGGGTCAGCTGAGGTTACCAAGGTTGTGTCTTGCTGCGGGGCACATTGTTTTGATAAATACAGCATCTACATTAGCACGACTGTGCTTCTACTGTGAGACAGATAGAGACAGGGAGACCGGGAATGCTGCCCGATTACATCACCATGACTATTGTGTCCCACAATGCACTGTTGTCAGAGAAGTAAGCCATCTACCTTTTACAAGTATCTGGCACTGCATTTATCCTATACCATAATACATGTGATATTTAGATTACATTTAAGTTAGATTCTGAGTCAATTTGCAGTAAACAGTAGACAACAAAACATTTAAATTAATACTAAAAATAACCAAAGAAAAAATAGATGAATTATCATCATAATCTAGCTGCCAAGCCAGTGGCGATATGGTAACTAGGAATACACATGGTGATATGATATTGTGCATTATGTTATTTGCTTAATCATTCATTGTTGCATTTTATTCTCCATCCTCTTGTGAAGAAAATACTTTTACCTCTTCAAATTGAGTTACGTCCAGCTTTCCTGGCAGGAGGAAATAGAACACAGTTCTCACATGAGGATAAACAAGCTGAGGACAAATCAAATCATATTCATTGGGGGGGAAAGCTTCTATTTTTTTCCTTCTTCTTTTCTTTCTAGTGAAACAAATGTTCTGCTCGGCAACAGGGGGTCTTGGTGTGTGGCTGTGTGGGCAGCATAGCCTACCCTATCTGCAGGTGTTGTTTGTGTCGTGGTGGTGGCGGTGGTAGGGTGTGTGTGTGATGGGCGGGTCTATTTCTCTGCTGTGTAATAGGTTTGGATATACAGTAGTGTCTGTGTCCTTGGTGTAACAGAATCATTCTCTAGGTCTACCGGGGAATATTAACTTGTGCTTTTCCCAGCCAATGCTCAGTATCATGTCCCCATGCAAAGATAAGGCAGGTCGTGTAGGTGGGAGATCAAATGAGTGCTTCTTTCAGGTCTGAGACATGCAGCTTGTCTTGGTGCTCGTTTTTAATTTGAATATTATTGAATTAATGATGAATTGTGTGAGCTATGAGAAATAGCTACATGAATCTCTTGTAACATAACAGTGAACGAGCATACAATGCGGAGGATGGTGGCTATATTCTGTAGATTTAAATGAAAATATAGTCCTGCCATTTGACACGACACATGATGGACATATTTGCACATTTCTGTTATTCTCCGTGTGTCAATATGCAAGTCAGCGTGACAGTTAAATGTGTCTTTTACCAAGCAGTGTTTAGAAATTGGTGACATTTTCCTTACAGTACATAAAAATAAGATAGTCGCTCAAAGTAGGACTTTGAGAATTAGGTTTAAAGTCGCAAACCAGATTAAATGCAAATTCACATTATTTTGGAGCCTACAGCAAAACACTTGCACAAATCTTGTTAATGTTGTGAAACTACGGCAAGTCTCTGGAGTATGTCATTTTTAAATGTTATGAACAAAATAGGCCTTGTAGTGCCCGATCAGGAAAAGTAATCTCAACATAAAGTGTACACAATTGAACAGAAGCAATTAAAGATTTTGCCAACTAAGGGTAGCTAATGCTGCTAGCCTAGTTCAGATACATTCCTTCAATTTAACTGAATTCACAATCCTGTCTCACACTTTTGTGTTTTTTAACAGGACTCGGAGACAACAGAAAACAGTATGTTTGCTACAGTACAGTACTAACTTCAGTAACTGATTTGTGAGCCATAGCTGCTCAATTGTTGCATCTTCAGCAATATACACCCCCAAAACAAACATAATGCTGTTTATGGTATAATTTGACAGAAAATGCTCAGCAGATAATTACTTTTCACAGCCTAACCTACTGTAATCCAGTTGTTGCCTGTCTTGAAATACTGTTACATGTTTGCTCATTTTGTTAGAACCTCATTTGTGTGGGCATTCTCACAGTGTTGTGTTTTCATTTCTGCCCAGATTACTGTAAATATGCTGTTCGTGACTGTTCAGGATATACAGTATGTGTGTGTGTGGGCAGGCAGGCAAGTGCATTTCAGGTTAGTTGAATGAAGACCTCTTCCATCTTGTTTGTGAATTCCACTAAACCCTACCGACGGCCATTTTCACCATGAACTCCATCCTCCACATTGTATGCGACCCATCTGATAAGAAAAGATAAGATAAGAACGATCATGTATGCAGGTCGGATCAGGCCACTATAAGGTCTAGGGTATTATATAAGGTCTAGCCTAAGACCTCAAAGGGCTTAAAGGGGTAACGTTCAAGCGCCACCAATGTATTGGTCACTGTAATACGACAATAGCTGAATATACAGTGCTAGGGAATTGGCTGCTAAATCAGTAAAGGAAGTGAACCGGCCCATGGATCAGGGGGGAGAGGGGTTTATGCTGGGGAGATTGAAATTCAAGGAGCAAGCAAAGTAATGCCAAGCGAGTAGAGGTTGGAGGGGGGAGGGGGGCAGACCGCGGGCAGTAATAGCTCTGGCAAGGTCTAGGGTGTGATTTATTGAGGAGGAGGACAAGCGGGCCTGTATGAGGGCTGTCACATCTGTGGCCGGTGATCCGCGGTGAAGATTAGGCCACTCTCATCATCACGTTCATTCAGTCTTTCAGAATAGGAGGTAAAAGGTCCCGTTAATACTGATTATAGCAACACACTGCCTTTCTATGCTATTGCGGTCCGCTGCCTTTTAACATAGCTTTCCTATTGTCTATGAGGAAACATGCAGAAATGAAGGCTATGTATGATTTGTTAGAGAAATTACACTTGCTTACACAGAGTGGGATGATATATACATGAGAATGGATGAGTGATAAGCTTGTTGTGGGTGCTTGGTCATGGTTTGATGGACGAATGAATTGCAAAGATGACCACAACACACCACGGCCCCTGTTCTGGTGTTCCTGATTTAAAATTGCTGTTTGCCTAGTTTTATTCCTGGTCACAAAAGGCCCCCTGCTGCCTGCAAACTGTTCCCTTTGAAAGGTGTTGCTAGGATACGGCCCAGCATGGAGATAAAATCCCTTCTGTATTGCGTTTCACCAGTTGCAAAGCCCAAGCGTTGTGTCCAACTTGTGTTGTCGTGTTGTGACATTTCTAAGCGTGTGTTTCTGTGAGGCTTTACAGTTGACCAATAATAAATAATGCACCTCTTCTATGATAATTCTATATGTGATTGGACTCCATTGGTCTGGCATTGCTCACATCTCAATACAGACTTGCAAGCCTATAGCCTAGCCTACTGCTGTATCTCAGCTGGCTGAAGAACCAGGGCCCTGCATTCAATTACAACCTCAAGCCACACCAGACCAGCACGATCTGGGAATTGAATAGAGACATCTAGATTATTGACATGACAGAAACTATTGTAATATGCATCAATATGTTGTAGGGGTGGCATTGCTTACTCACTAAAAGGCAACATTGAATAAAGAGAACATTATCGTGTTCACTTTTTCACTAGTTTAGAATGACATTGAGCAAAAACAGAATGCTGTTAAAAATGTTTACAATGCAAATGTCAATGTATTATGCTGCCACAGTAGATGTTCTACAGAATCTATTTTCAGTTTGAAGCTTTGACTGTAATAAGGTACCAGGTACCAGCATGCAACAACCAAACTGTTTTATTTTCCCAAAAACATTGCAATATATTTTTTCTAGTTCAACACAACCGACACCAGCTATAACTCTACATTAGCGTGAACAGCCTGGATGGACCTAAGTGAGGTGCTTTCTCAGTTAGACAGCTGCTGTGTGTCATGTTGTGTATTCCTTGCAAGAGGCTATAGGGGCTGATGCTATGCCATGCTGGCGTTGCTGTGCTAAGGTCTTGGGAGCTGTGACAAGCGGCCACCTGACAGATACCAGCCTTTGGATGTGGACAAAAGCTTGTACACTGGATGATGTGCCTGGCAGGCTGACATAGAGCAGAGATATTGTATTGCTAATAGCATGCTAGTATTAGCTGGCTAGGTGATGGTGTGTTTGACACGCAAAGCACTGTTTAAGCCACTTGTGTGATGTATTGTGTATACAGTACAGTTTATTTTATTCATGTAGGGCTAGCCCAAAAATGTATGGATCAATACAATAATAAACACTTACGCAGTCATCCGATATTAGTAATGTCTGGAGGAGTTATTATCAATGTGGTTGACAGAAATATTATAGTTGTTCTATTTAATTAATACTCATCATGGGGTCACAACGGCAATACACAGCAGAATGAGAGTACAGTAGGTGAACATACACACAACACAAACACAGTTTCCACCTGCTGTACTGCGGTTTTGCTTTGTTCAGTGTGTGCACGATAACGCATGCACACGAGAACGTCTTTTTGACTAATAGGACTCTGGCTATGACCAACATGATATGTCTCTCTCTGCTCACCTGACTCTCTCTTCTGTGTCTTTTACAGGAGCATCCAGGCTTTGCTAATGTTCCAACAGCTGGGTATCTACGTAGCATCCTGAGACCAGGAGACCTCAGACTAGAGCACCATGCTGACCCTCGCTCCTGCTTCAGTCTTGCTCCATCTCCTGGTCCTGCCACTCGTCTCCGCAGGTCAGACTCACTGCTATTCAGTTAGTGCTACATTCTAGACCAATGGCTGCAGTTATCCTGTTTACGGTATGACATATTAAAAGGAGTGCTTCAATATAGTTTAGGGAATGCTATGTAGCTGTTTGAAAGTATCATATTTAATAGTTCAAAAACCAATACATTAGTATTGTATTTTTGTTTCTTCAGTATATTGACAACCAATAGAACATCAGGTTGACATGGACTGTGATATTAGCCACAAGGTTGTGCTTTTTCTTAAACATCAAGAACACATACTCCTTCAGTAATCATTCCCAAAGTCAGAAATTACAAGGTTTTCTCATGCCAGCATTCTGTGAATAACAAGCGGCAATTATCTAGTGCTTGCTTGGCTATATGCCCAAGGGTCAACAATCAATTCCCTTCCAACAACCCCGGTGAGAAGCACCCAGGAATCATAAGGATATTATTCATTTAGATTGACTGGTATGTCCTTCACCACATCCAAGTTCATGTTCATGTTGTAAATTAGCACAGGTGAGAAACACTACCTGGATTAAGCCATGTCCTGGAGTGGTCTTTATTGTGATTTAAGATGCATTATCCAGTATTAATTTATTATCTACACATATTCAGTTTGTCCATTTTGCTGCTACTTATGTCTGAAAGGGTATAATAATGATCCAGCCTTCTCTCGATTAGTGAAAGGCTTTCGGTGCTAGAAGCAACATTTGTGTAAGAATAGTCTCGCAGAGCCAGCTTTTACATACAGTGTACGTAAAGTCTGGGACACAGCGCTGGCTAACTGTGTCAGTACCCGCCTACTTGACAAGATAGGTATTTTGATTGACATGCACGACGACCAAATACGTAAATGACCAAGTCGGACGTTAAACTTACAATTGGAAAACAGAACTCTTTGTAAGAACAGGATATGTGTAAAATGTATAGGCTGCGGTTACTTCTTAAAATAAATGTTCAATTTTAAATGAGTAAATTAAGCAGTGCACTAGCGTCACACTGGAAATTACGAACACATATTTGTTAGTGACAACGCTAACGGCCAATGGAAAGCAATAGTGTTTCTTTCACAAGGTCTGAGTCCTGTGTCAAGCTTACAGGGGTATATGTATGATTAGCACCAGCTTATGTGACATAGTGCTAATGGACGAAAGAGGATTGTGTGTGTGTGTGTGTGTGTGTGTGTGTGTGTATACCCACACACACACACACACACACTCACACACACACACACGCACACGCACACACACGCTCACACACACACACACACACACACATATATACAGTATTTAATATGATAATCTTTCTCTTATGTAACTCATAAACTCCCAGCAGCAGGTGTTTGTGATGCTGTAGAGCAAAACAGACGTGCCGCGAGGCCCTGACATCAGATAGAAAACAGCAGGGCTGAAATTAGCCTGTCTAAAAAAGACAGAGCCTCTTCTGTGCTGCTGTAGCCTCGGGCTCTCCTGCAGTTCACATTTTATTTCAGCCAAGCTCCCGGGAAGGTAAAGTGTGTCTGGGTGGGATATTTCTTGGTTTCACACCCTATCTACCTCAAACAGACTTGGTGATGATGCAGCTCAAATAGTTACATAGGAAGGGAGTGAGTCATCACGGCTCAATACCAGGCTACAACATAAATAGACATGAAGCTTGAAATATTCCTTGTTCACTAACGTGTAGATACAGCTGGGCAATCAAACACACTCATGCAGTCAGAGACATCATTGCATTATAATTAAAACTCTTATTTGAAGCCTTTACTGCATATGGGAGTGCTGAATATGCAAATGTAAACCAAAACATGAAGTAATTATATTTATGGCTGCTCCTACTGTATATATTTGTTTTTTTTTATCTATTCATGTTTAGGGAGGTACCTGTCTTCTATGGAGGTGCAAAACCTATTATGTTCGGTCCAGTTTGTTTGTGCAGACATGCCTTTTCTAGGATTTAACACACTGCATGTAGAGTGCTAGTGATTTAACCAAGTGTCAGTTACTCTCCGCATATCAAATAACATAATTCAGTAAAAGTGCCATTTAGAGTTTTATCTGACCAAGTCCTGCATGAAGCATGCATGCAATAATAGTAATGTGAGTGTCAGTGAGATGGAGTTGGAACCTTGTACACTTTTAATTTAACATTTTTCCTGGATGGTTAGTAGGTATGGCACAATCCAGTTTTTTCAGTCCCAATACAGATACCGATCAGATTCCGGTGTTAAATTAAGATGTATTCCTCACTGTGACTGAGGAAGAGACTGGTAATCATGTTTGTGTAAGGAACCATCAGGCTTGAACATTGCTTTCCTAACTATGTAAAACATAATGTCACATTGGCTATATTTGAATATAAGGAAATATTACAATGTCATTGATGTATGCATTAGTTTGAGTGGTTTGGTTTAAGTTAATTTGCAAAGTTCCATCAATTCATCCATCTTCATCTGCTTATCGGTATTCCGGTCGCGGGGCAGCAGCTCCAGCAGGGGACCTCAAACTTCTCTTTCCCGAGCCACATTTCCCAAGCCACATTTTCCGAGCCGAGTCATTAACTTTTCCAGTTGTAAAATGAATGACAGTAAATTACAGCCCATCTCTATTTTAGGACTTAGGTGCCTTTTAGAAACCTGCTGCTGATAGTGTGGCCTGGGTAGGTTAGACATGGTTGATGCTTGACAGTAGACCTGCACATGCAAATTAATTTGATTGGAGCAGCCCCATAGATCGGTTATAACTGTACAATTGTCACCAGTACCGATCCAGCTATTTAAGTCAGTATCATACCGATTTACGATCCTAGTATCGTATCGTTGCCATCCGTAATGGTTAGCTCCTGTCAAACTCCCTAACTCAGATGCATATGATTTGAATTCTTTCTTTGCTTCATTTTCTGTGAAAGTAACCTGCAAATGCAAATAGAGACTGGTGTGTCAAGTCATCCGAGGTGTCCATTTTGGCTCTTTCTCCATCCTTCATCGTCATTGTTATCAAGCTGGCCCTGATGGTCTGCTATCTTCTCTTCCGGGTTCTAATAGGACAGGCCTAAATAAATGTCTGTCCTCAGGTAATCTTTGATCCGCAGCCATTACTCCTGCATTACCCTTTATGGATATAGGCATTTATCTCATATAAATATGAATAATCTCCTGCGTATTTACAGACAGTATTTTTAAAATATTTTATATTGTAAAACACTGTACAGGTACATTTACTTGACTTATGTCCATATATATATATATATATATATATAAAATACCACAATGTATAGTCATCATTTCAACAGAAACAATGAAGACTCATGAAGTGGAATATTGTGATATCCTGTGTGCTGATGCAAGCTATACCCTTTCAGCTGTTATTGTGTGGTTCACTCCCCTGTCAATTACAGTGATATTATTCTTTACATTACATTCATAACTGTCTGCTGGGAATACCTGTAAATGTATTCCGTAATAATTGCTCAACTACCGTAGAGTGCATTGGGATTATGTCGTTTGTTTAAATAAAACAAAATATAACTATATTTATCTAGCAGAGTCTGAAGGGGTTGTGTGGCAGTTACTGATATACAACATCACCGGTGTGTAGAAAATAGAAATAGACATGATGCAGAAACAGGTTTTAGCCTACATACTGCCCGCATACACATCCTCACACTATTAGTACAGAGGCAAACTATAAACCAATGCTAAATTAGATCAATTCTGTACAAAGCTAAGGGAAGCCTGTCTTACACTCCTGTTTTTTGTTGTGCTTCTGTACAGCACCTCTCTTTCCACCCCTCTCTCTTGCTCTTTCTCTTATTTTAGTCCTCTCCATTTGCTGTCTCGTAATGCAGCATTGATTATGGGGGTTTTGGTTGCCTTGGTGTAGCAGCAGGTGTGCTTCAGGTTTGGCTGTGAAATAAAGACATATTCCTAATTTCTGCAATCTTCCCCATTTAGTTAAGTCATATCTCCTTTGTTCTGTGGGTTTTAGTTGAATGTAAGACAGAGATGACATGCATGCAAGGTAAAAATCACACGTTTAAGCTTTCTGTATGGTGTGACACTGATGTTCGAATAATGAAGTGTAATATTGTAGGTCATGGTGTGCATCTGCATTCGACTGAATCTTACATGAATTATCATGCCAGCCTGGTACAATAGTATTTTCCACAGACTCCACACAGGTGTTTATAGTTAATGACGTTGATTATACTAGTTTTCATGATGTGGACGTGTTCCACCTCTAGTTACAATTTTTGCATTTTAACTTCCAACCAACTCAGCCAAATCAATTCAGAGGTTGTGCGAGTTTATTTTAAACGTTGTGTGAATTGAGATTTTCTTCTGTTTACTGAATAGACAGGAAGAAAGTGTAACCATATTCTGTGGCACTCATGGGTTACTGTGGAAAAAGGTTTATGGGATAAAACTCTGCATTGGCTTTGTAGTTTGGATTTACCTGTATGCTGAAAAACAGACAAGGTGTATTGTGAATAACAATGTTATGTTTGTGCAGTGTCGAATATGACACAGAGAGGACACAAAAAAACAAGAACAGTTGTCACAGATATTCATTGGGATAACTAAATCTCACACAATAATATCCCCACAATACTGTATCATCAACTTGATGTTTGTCTTGAATTAATGCTGACCTGCCACACTGCTGTTGTATGTTCAAAAATAACTCTTGTTGATAGCAGTCATGATTATGTTGTTGACACCGGCAAAAACTGCAAAATCTATTTTATGTCTATAGCAACATACTGTAGCATAACATATATATTTTTATATACATAATCATAAGAAGACTATAAAAAATTAAAGCAGTAAGTTAGTAAAGTTTGTAAATCAAAAATATCCTTACAATCTGAAACGTGCCAGATCTTTCTCTTGGCTTAAATCTGAAAACAACCATTAGTTTGGTAGGACTCAAAGGCTTCTGTTTAATTATCACAACATGACACTGGTTGTAGCCTCCAGGATAAATATGTTATCTGTCCCACTTGGACACTTCCTAATTTGTGCATGTAAACAAACATGTCAGCGAGACAACAGCCTAAATATACATCTGTCTAACACACTAAGTTCACATGTGCTGGGGTTTGACATAATTAAAAGGCTATTTATAGCACTTTTCATCCCCAAGGACAATTATAATGATACAAATGTGAATTGTTCCCTGCGCTGCAATATCCAATATTATGTGGCGCTGACAATATATAGTTTCCAACAGAAATGGGAGAAGCGAGCTGACATACCTTGGTGAATAATTAATGTTTAATTAGAAGCAAGTGCCAATGCTGATACAAGAATAGCTGGCTATGATATTCTAAAATATATTAAAAAAAAAAAAATGAAACTGAGTAGGTGGTGTTGTGTTGTTGATGTTTGAGTTGTTTGACAAATTGTTCTGGACAGACAAGACCACTGATTAGATGTGTGTATATGTGTGTTGGGGACTGTGTGTCTTCCTCTTTGTTTGGATGTCAGAAAAAAGGTCTTTATTACTCTCTCTATACGTGTGCGTGTGTGTGCATGCGTGCGTGCGTGCGTGTGTGTGTGTGTGATTGCACATGGGGGGGGGCTGTCTGTCCATTGACTGCTGTGTGAATCATGACTTGCTGTTCGAACAGCACACAGTGCATTCATTCACTATGAAGCTGTGCTAAAAATCATGCCACTTCAGGCTGAGAATAGAGCAGAGTATAATATGAACAGATGCAGAGGAGAGTGTCGGGGGACTGGTAGATATCAGAGGTGTTAAGAGTACACCTCTACTTGGGACACTGTCATGACGAAGCAGGCTGGAGGTAAACAATGAGAGAGAGAGAGAGAGAGAGAGAGAGAGAGAGAGAGAGAGAGAGAGAGAGAGAGAGAGAGAGAGAGAGA